>CM021109.1:30964938-31021646 GCA_007115665.2 Sequoiadendron giganteum | reverse complement strand
GTCAATGATGTCTCCATTACCCATATCACCCCACCGTGTGAAAATACTTTTTGGTGGGACTTTGAAAGTTACTTTGGGCTCAACTGTGAAGCATGGTCTACCATAGACCTTAGGTGGCTTTGGTATTGTGGTTATACAGTAAGCCGTATTTAACTTGAACTCTCCACAACTAAGGTCCTGGATCTGAATATCTTTACTTGGGATGGAGGTCAATGGAGATGGTGTGGTAGAAGTTGATGGAATGGACAATTTTGTGAGTGTGGATGGATCAATGTATTTGGATGAAGTGGAAGATGAGGCCTCCCGATTGATGGGCACCTAGTGCTCAGCAGTAGCTCGCAGGTTGGTACAATATTGGAATGGATCAGGATCTCCTGCAATGGTGATCTCAGTTCCATCAAAAGGAAATTTGAGGCATTGGTGGTAGGTGGATGGAATAGCCTTTAGAGCATGGATCCATGGACGACCAAGTAAGATATTGTAGTGTATATCACGATCTAGGACCTGGCATGTGGTATCTATGATGACAGGTCCAACCTGGAGAGGAATGGTAATAACGCCTTTAGAAGCACATTCTTCATCATCATATGCCTTGATGACGATGCTTTTGCTAGCATCTACACACGCATCAGAAAAACCAAGAGCTTTGACCAATTTGAGAGAGCAGATGTTCAATCCTGCTCCGCCATCTACTAGGACTCGTCTAACCTTATGCTTATCGACAAAGACTTCAATGTGAAGGGCATCGTTATGCAATGGTTTAGGTGACGAATAGTCACTATCGGAAAAGGTGATGTGGTGAGGTGAATTCAGGTATCCGACCATAGTCTCAAAATGGTTGACATCGATGTTGGTAGGGACGGATGACTCTTGCAGTACTTTATCGAGGATGGCCTTATGCGTGGGTGAAATACAGAGTAGTTCAAGAATGGATATTTGAGCAGGTGTTTTATTTAACTGCTCAACAATGTTGAACTCCAATTTTGGGGTGGATTGTCTAGCGGATGGACCAGGTATGGTTATCTTTGGTTGACGGGCTAACGGACCCGGGATAGTGACCTTGCCTTTACGCGTAGTCACATTGCATTCTGGGGCTCTTTTGATGTTGATGGTATTAACAGATTCATCTTCATTAGCAGTGTGAAGATTGTTGATAATAGTACCATCGGGATATTTGTATGGAGGACGACAATTGTCGTAGGCCAGACAAATGTTGTTGGCTTGGTTGTTTGTATGCTTTGTGCCAGACGAGGATGCTTTACCATGATCCTGCTGTGGGTTTTTGTGTATGGTATGATCTACATTAGATGAAAAAGATTGACCACCCAACTCAATGGTGTGGTTCTCTATGAGATCTTGCACTAGATTTCACAATTGGTGACAAGAGGAAGTTTTATGCCCTTTGGTACGGTGGTAATCACAGAATTCATTGTCATCCCACCATGATGGCTTGAATTGACCAGGGTCATACGGTTTTGGCTCTTCTAGCGTTATGATGCCGTTTTGAAGAAGTTTCTCCAAGAAATTTTCAATACGTTCCTCCAAAGGGGTGTATGTATGCCTTTGGAGTTGCCAGGGTTGACGCAACTGCCTTTGATTAGATTGACCATGATTGTTTTGGATAGCATTGGAAGTTGGTGTTGGTGTAGTTACAAGTGTGTTTTGATGTTGTACTCCTTTGATTGTGAGTACATGACCTGTTGCATTAACGGTTTTTGCATCCACTACACCGTCATTTGTGATGTGTTTATTTTTAACCCAGTATTTGTTTTTGTCATTAGAACTACTTGGGTTATTATTGGTGGTGGTATTGATTGTTTTTCCACCATATTTCAGTTCACCTTTGGCAATCAAGGCTTTTTCCAGTTGAACCCCCTTTTCAACAAGGTCAACAAAAGTGGTGCAACAATGTACTTGTAATCCATACCTTAGTGGTCCAAGGAGAGTTTGTACAAACATGGTTACTTTCTCCTTTTCGGGTATTTCTACCGGACATCTGATTGCTAAGGTTCTCCATCTTTGAAAGAATGGAATGAAAGTCTCTCCTGCATCCTCTTGGGTAAGTTTGCATAAGGAGGTGATGTCAATGTCTTTGTCGATATTGTAAGCATAGTTTTTGACAAACTTGTTTGCCAATTCGTCCCAAGTTTTTATTCCCTTAGGCAAGAGTGAGAACCATTCTAGTGCATGACCTCCAAGACTTCTAGAAAAGAGCCTCATGAGATAAGTTTGCTCATAAGCAATGTCAATACAACTAGTTGTGAATTCCCTTATGTGTTCAAGGGGGTTTGTTTTGCCTTTATACTTGGGAAAATGAGGGACCACATATCCATGAGGAAATGGTGGCATATATAAATTTGTGTCAAATGAATAAGGACACAATTCATGTGACATGTATGACTTTTTATTGGATTGTTGCAAGGTATCCACTTGTGTTTGAAGAGTAGTGAGTTGGTGAGTGAGTGCTTCTACCATTGGATGATTGGTAGCATCACCTATGTTGGTGGTGGAGGCGATTTGATTCCCCAACTGTTGTGAGATGTTTTGATTGGGAATGGGTTGCCGGTGAGCAAAATGATTGTTGTGATTAGGCGGTTGTTGGAAATGAGTATTTTGATGAGGGATGTGCTGCTGCGTATGGACTTGAGAAGCATAAGTGGGAATATGATATCCTGCCATATTGGACTAGATTTGAGGACCTTGCTGGTTTGGACCTTGTTGATTGCCAAATGGAGTAAAAGATTGATGGCCTTGTTGATTGTGAGCTTGTTGATGCCCAAATGGAGTATATGATTTCATGCCTTGATTGCCTTGCCCAAATAAAAGATTATGACCTTGAGAAGTGTTGGTGTTTTGGGTCATAGGAATGCTAGTATTGACTTGTGATGAAGTGGATTGGGTGCCTTGGATGAAAACTCTTTGTTTATTTTTTCCAAATGGGTTAGATGAGTTTGTTGCAATGGCACTTGAAGAACCTAATAGTAGGTTTGCTGATGCACTCATGGAACTAGATGTAGTTCCAAAGAGGTTTGATGTGGTTGCCCCCATTGTTTGTGAAGGAATGGTGGATGTTTTTTGGGGGATGGATTGTGATTTGGTGATGGTTTGGGAAGATGATCCCCCAAGAGATGTTGTATTGGTCGTGGTAGTGGTATGACCAAGGGAGGTAGAATTGAGTGTGTTGATGACATTCTATGAAGAAGCTCCCATGGAGGAATTGTATGATGTTTGAGTGGGAGAAGTTTCTCTAAGATTGTTAAGGTCAAATCCCCTTGGTAACTTAGCCCCTTGGTCAAGGAGCATAGCTAGGAATCTAGAAGAGTCATTTAAGACTACTTCTTCTACAAAAGTAGCAACTTCTGGATGTTGGGTCGTAGCTAACAAATCTTCTTCAAAGATTTCCCCATTTTGATCCTGTCGGATAAATGGTTCAAGAATACGTGATGGAGATGATGGGATGTTCATCTCACTAAAAGGATTGATTGTGGAATTTCCCATGTCAAAACAAGGATTGTTCATGGCATTAGGGAATGAATCCATGCCAGTTGTGAATTCAAAAAAGTTGGTGTCTTGTCCAAAGGAATCCATGAGTCTTTTCTTTTTCTATAGCCTAGTTTCAACCATACAAGGTTTTGCTCAACTTGGGATGATGGAGGAAAATGATCTAAATATGAGACTATGTTTTTGGTTTTTTTGGATTTTTAAAATGATGCTATGAAAAGGACTTGTGGATGCAAGTTGAATGACACTAAATGATATGTAATAAATGATCCTAAGATGAACTTACTAATGAGAGATCTAAAGAGGACAAACTTGGCCAAACAATGCTTTTGTAATGATTCAACTTTTGGAAAACCAATGGACCGTGAAAGGACTATAAATGGGACAAAGTGAAATCTCCACACTAGACTATTGAGTGGGAAATGCTTCACCAAAGGATTGACAAAATGACAAGGGTAATTGGGTCCAATGATAATCTATTGTTGAATGCAAAGTTTGGACAATGAATGCTAAGATTCAACTCCTAGAATCTGCCAAAGTGAGTGTCTAAGGAAGTGGTGAAACTATCAATGCAATCTAATGAAAGTGACCTATTATGAGCCTAAAATGGTATCTAAATATGCAATTGTTTTGAGGGAAAATTGAGGAAGTCAGAGTTTGGTTTGGACTATGACAGTGAAAAAAAGATCTGATTGACTTGAAGACAGGTTGTGGACTTTCTGTTTTGACAGTTGAAAAATTGTTTGTAAAGTCTGGCAAATGCATTTCAGCAAATGCGTTGCAACAGAGCAGATGTGGCTCATTGAATCGAATGTGGTTCAAGAAGTGTCGAATGCGACACAGTGTTGCGAATGTGGGTTTGTGTCTGGCAAATGCGGCTCAATCAACCAAATGCGGCTCACTGGTTACAAATGCGGCTCTGTATCTGTCGATTGTGTCTTAACAGAGCGAATGCGGCTCTTGATGGCTCAAATGCAGCTCATCAAAGCGAATGCGGTTTTCCAGATGTCAAATGTGGTACAGTAGAGCTCTCGCATCGCAATATGTAATTTTAGGAAAAAACCCGAACACAATTTGTAGCTTTTGACTAGTTTTTGTGATTCCAATTTGTGATTTTGTAATTTTTTTATTTTTTTTGAAGATTTTCTTGGAAAACACAAAAATATGAAAATATGTAATGCTTGCTCAAATAGATTCACTCTTAAAATTAAAGTGGGTCATCCTCGCAATCACAACCCACATCTTAAAATCACGTCAACTCACACAGCCTTGTCACGCCCTAGAGGGTGCCGGTGTTTTTGTCTTTTCTAGGTGCGTACTCAAGGTGACAGAAGTGGATACCGAATCCCCTGAGCAAACAATCTGTGGTGATTATATGGTGAGTGTCTTGGGGGGAGATTCTTCCCTCCCCTTGCACCATGATTGAAAAGATGTTTGGTTACTGACACGACTGCCTACTACACTAGGTTCTTAGTAAGTCTTTCCGTTCAGTGTGGCAATGGATATACTCCCTCGAGAGACCTCCCAACCTTTAGAACAAAGGTTTTGGGGATGGTTATCCTGTCAACTACTATCAAGTTGGATTTTCATCAACAACTTGCTTTTGATTACAGTGGGTTGGAAACCTTGGCTTTAGGTGTTCCCACTTAGGTCGTTCCCGTAGGGTGAGTACTTTTTCCCACTACGGCAGGCCTGATAAGGGTTGTATGAAAGCAGTAAATGCATAAGTATGAAAGAAAAGATAGGTCTAGCTTTTTGATCACCCAGTAAAGGGGAGAGCATATGCCTACTATCCAAAACACACAAAGCAAGTGTTCAATTTTAATCCCACAAAAAATATTTTTTAATCTAAGTGAAGATGTTGCTTCACACAGACATGGTGTTCATTTTAATTCAACAAAATTTTGTGTGGTGACTATCCTAGATTGATAAATTCCAAATTTAAAAAAATGCCTACCCTAGGGTTGATAAATTTAATCCTTAAGTGTGTCTACCCTAGGATTGGTTCATTTAAAACCCAAAAAGAAAAAAGACTGGCCACGGTCGTGTCGGATCCAGATTACAATTCTAAAAGGTGAAATTTTTACCAGAATTTAAAAAAAAATAGTAAATAGTAAAATGACCATAACTTTCTCAAATCTTAACAAAATTTTAAATCATTTGAAGTTTTGGAAAGCTAGAAACAAGGCCTACAAAACCTAGATAATCAATTTTTAATTTGTCATTCACCCATTTTTCTGTGCTCTAAAGAAGATGATGGGATTTTGTGCAAATTCTTGGCTGTAACCAGCAAAACAACAAAAACAAACAAGAAAAGCAAAAAATTTGCAAAACATGTGTTAAACAAACTTGTCGGGTTCACCAATGTAATGATCTAAAAAATCTTGCAAGATAAGATTCAAACAATTAGCTGTACCTGCAAGTTAGTTTAATATCAAGCAATGAAACACATAAGAATATAAAAAAGAAAATAAAGTGAAATGGAATGATCTCACCAATCTTCTCTATTCATGATTGCTTCCATTGCACCTTCTCAAGCCTTGCTACAATGATGGAATGCCCTCAGATTTATTTGTGAGCAAACTTCTCTAATGCCTAGCCTTAACAATGCTTTTGAAGGATTTTAAAATATCAAACTATGCAAACTAGAAAGCAATTTCTAATATGCAAATAGTAAATAAAGTCTATGATCTCTAGAATGCCTATAATAAAAGTTTATATTAAATGATCATGGATGCAAAAATGAAATCAAGATTGTCATTTTATAGAAAATGCAATCTTGAATGAACGAACAAGATGAGAGATTGAGGAATACCCTAGAATCAAAGGTCAAAATTCAATAAGGCAACCCTAATTAGGGTTAGGGTAAAATACCCATAGGTGTAAATAAGATTTAATTAAATGAATTAAATCCAGACTGAATGTGACAGTGGAGATTAAATTAGTAAGAAATCAGAAGACAAGAAGATGAGATTTTAGAAAATCAATAATTTTGGAAATTACTTGATTTGTAGAAGAATATTTCCCTTTTGAATTAAATTAATTCAAAATAGAAGATTTTGTGAGGTAATTAGTAATTGATTTTTGAAATTAATTACTAAATGAAGAATCAGTTAACCATGTGAGATATTTTTAAATGATTTGTTTTATTTAAAAATATAAAAGTGTCACATGCCATAATTAAATAATTACAAATAATTATTTAATTTAGAAGAAGTAGTTAATTAATTAAATAAATTATCAAAACTATTTAATTAAGAGGATTTAGGAATTAGTGACATATTAAATCAATATATTTTAAATATATTTATTTAATAATCAGGAGGACATTAATGATAAAGATTTCATTAAATAAATAGGATGACTTTATTTAATTATTAGAAGACTTTGATAGTTGGTGACATATTAAATAAATAAACATGATTTATTTATTTAATAATCATGGAGAATGAGAGGTATTGTGAATTAATTAAATAATTATAAATTATTTAATTAATAGTTGAATGTGGGTTAGAAACATAATTAAAATGTTATAATCATGTTATGACGAAAGGTGGTAAAATATTGGTCGCAGACCTAAGTCATTTTTAGGTGTTTACATTTGCCCATTTTTGTCATAATGCAACCTATCGCATTGTGGCAAAGAAAACAAGTCCAAAATATGCCCCAGTCAAGGTATGGGCTGTCTATGCCCCCTCGGGAAAATTTTTGAATTTTGACCCATGGTCATAGAAATTTGGAAAATATCCCGATTAGCTCAATTAATGACCAGATAAGTAATGGCCTAAACGATTTTGAAAATAGAGGACTTTAAGCTAACCAAAATGCCAATCAAAGGTGGTCAAATGAGCCTCCAGTATAACCTACTAGGTCAAAACCCTAATTTTCAGCCTATAAATAGGTTGAAAAGTTCAAACCAAATGTCATTTGCTCATTTGTCACATAGGAAATTCAGAAACCAGAGCTTTGAGTGACGATGGTGATTCCTACGACTACACACTGTGGATATCGCGTGTGCACATTCTGACGACCCGAGGGCGCAGAGGCACCGGTAAGTACCCTATCCAACTTGTCAAATTTTAATTTTAATGCATTTATGAGGGTTTAATGGGTAGTAAACAAATGCAATGCGATACAAATGCTATCGCGAAAGCCACAAACGCCTTCGCATTCACCGCATTTGCCTGCGTTGCGACGCAAGTGCGACGGGTAGGCTAGAATTGTTGTGCGTTTGTGCATTTGCAAGTTGAAATGATGCAATTGAAATATTGCGATACAACCGATGTTTTTGTGATGCATTTGACATTTTGTAATCCAATTGAGAAGTCGAACGATGCATTCATTGTTGGATCGCCCATTCACTATCTACACTGATGCATTCACTATTAGATTGCGCATTTGTTGGTCAGAACGACACATTTGACATATTGCAATGCATTTTCCATGCATAGAGCCACAATCAAAATCTTGTGATGCATTTGTGGTCAACACGACGCAATTGCAGTTGACCAGTGTTGAATTTTATTGGCCTTGCCTATATTAACCTTTATGTACCCTTGATTTTCCAGTAGTAGTAAACTTTTCGTAATGTTGCTCAATATGTGCTAATCCTTTGCCTTTCCTTGTGCAGATTCGGCTTCTGCCCATTTATACCCAGGAGTTCCGCCCAATGACCTACGCTTTCAGAGATTGCCTTAGTGATAGACAGAGACGGTGATTGATGGCCTTAGGCCTGTACCATGTTACCTACATGCCCATTATTCAGGAAAATAGGGGTTTTGTTATAGCTCTTTGCGAGAGGTGGCATTCTGAGACCTGCTCATTTCGCCTACCTACTGGAGAGGCGATAGTGACTTTGGAGGACGTGTATTGTATTCTCTAGATTCCGATTAGCGGAGAGAGGGTGGTCTATGATCCACACCGAGGGCGACAGGTCCTATCTGAGATGTACGAGGGTGTTGATGGTGCTTAGTTAGGCCTGGATGGTTACGAGATTGGTTGGGACATTGTACCTAATCAGTTTCCCAAATTCGATGCCATGCTTATGACCTTGATCATCAGATTGTTGATCCCAGATCATCATGGTCACAGATTTCCCATTGGATGGGGGGATGTTCTTGTTCGCATGTGGGGACAAAGGACTATGTTTGCTTAGGGCCTTGCTTGTTGGCCATGTTGTACCACCAGTTAAACAAGGTTGTCTATCATCAGGGGCATAGCATCAGTTGTAGCACTACCCTCCTGATGATCTAGGTATGGGAGCGCATTCCTGTATTTTGACCACCAGTGCAGATTCAGTAGCTAGGTGATGGGATGCCCTACGTTTATTTATATGCGGGATCAATGAGTCAAAATCGTGTGGGAGATATTGGGTACTAGCATCATCAGATTGATATGATGATCAGCTTTGTCTAGAGACCCTATAGAGATTGTGTGCAGTGGTTAGATGAGGATGGCCACTTGTCCTTTTGCAGATAGTTTAGGTATTTGATTGGTCATACCATTTCGACCGAGAGGATCGTCGAGATGTACCTACCCCAACGGGTACTACAATAGTTTGGGGAGTAGTAGGTTGTGCCAGTAGGCATGGCAGAGTATGCTCGGTCTTCCAGGGAGACCATGTGGGGGCCGCCCATATCAGTGACAGTAGAAGAGTAGTAGGTTGATAGCCTAGTGGTAGTTCGGTCGGCATGGAGAGGGGGTCCAGCAGATCCAGGGACGTCTGTCGAGTTTGACACTTGGTGGTAGGTTCACAGGCCCATCCCTTTGACAGATCATGATGGTCTATCACCTATAGATCGGAGGTCAGTCATTCTATGGATTATGAGGAGAGGTCGGGGTGGCAGAGGTGGAGGGAGGGATGGAAAAGGTGTTAGGGGTAGAGACGGAGGCAGGGGAGGAGGAGGCAGATATGAGGGAGATGGAGGAGGTTGGGGAGGTGGAGGGGGTGGATGAGATGACGAAGGAGGTGGAGATGGAGGAGGTGGGGGAGATGGCAAGGGTTCCAAGAGTAGGAGAGATGACCGAGGGCAGAGGCAGCCTAGGAGATTCAGGCAGAGAGTGGGTGGTGTACCGTTGTCACCCATTCAGGAGGAGGGGGAGGAGAGAGAGCCGGAGGTGAGGGTCGAGGAGGTCAGAGGTGGTGAGGAGGAGGTGGAGGTGGTGGTTGAGGAGGATCCACTTGTTGGGGAACATCTTCTTGACATAGATGTGGAAGAGGTCTAGGTCGAGGAGGAGAGAGATGAGGAGGAGGAGGTGGAGGTGGATGAGGCAGATCAGTGACTGCGGGAGCGCATGATCTCCGAAGATGATGAGGGTGACAGATCACCCTATTTTCCTATGGATGTTATTGTTGATCAGCAGATCACAGACTTATAGAGCAGACTCAATGAGGCCTTGTCTCAAAACAAGGCCTTAGCAGTAGCGTTAGAGGTCACCCGGGTGGAGAGAGATCAGGAGGTTCTCCAACGATAGGAGTCAGAGCGATGCGTGACCGAATTTGTAGATTTGTGCTCTGGACCGACAGGGGATATAGCTTGGGAGTTAGATAGGATGGAAAAGAGCAAGGGCCAATATAGGGTATTATATGAGCAGGTTGTTCCACCAGATAGACGGGACCCAGGGTTGTCTCGATTCTACAATAGGACAGGTAGTGGTAGCCGGACACATAGCAGCAGGTCTCATAGCAGTATTCACACCAGTGTTGGAGGGTCTACTACATTAGGGTAGCCACAAATCTCATAGCTCTCATAGGCACTCATCAGGTCACAGTCACAAGTCAGAGCATGGAGACAGATCAGAGCATGGGCACAGATCACTATCATCCGGACACCAGGCAGAGCAGAGCCAGCCTCCTGTTACTGATCCCACGGGATCCCAGAGTGAGACACTGGAGAGGACACCTATTCAGGTCACGTTCCACTTGATGGATTAGTCACAGTTACCTCGTGGTTCACCTCCACGGGATGGAGGAGGGCCATCCTAGGACTTATTTTGTAAACATTTGTATTTTGATATTCGAGCCTGCGAGCTCTATTTTTGGGATGTTATATGACTCTATCCTGTGATATGACATTTTTTTGAGATTATATATATCTGCGATGTAGTTTTGATGTGACCTATATGATGTTATGCATTATGGTATTTTCATGTTTTATGTGATTTTTATGTGATGCTTTTATGATATGAGATGTATGGATACTATGCTTATGTTTATGAATGCAATTATGGATGTGATTATGTATGAATGCCATATGCAATATGATAATGATGTGATATGTTGATGTAAATGATGCTTTTATGAATGGATGTAAATGATGGTTTTTATGCAATGTGAATTATGATATTTGATTTATGCATATGTGAATATGAAATGCTCATGCCATTATGTATGCCACTTTGTCTTTGTATGTCATAGGATATCATTTGAGAACCATAGAAGATAAGATGAAGACGGATGTTAGTGCGAAGAAAGATATGCATCTTAGTGCAAAAAATTAAAAATCCTTCAAAGCTTTGCTATAGTGCTATTCTAGTTGTTGCTCTTTAATCATCATAGGTGAAAATGTCATGATGGTCAACAAACACTATGATATGACATAGACCAATAGTGTGCAAGGTCGAACCATCACGTAAGTCAATAGTCATAGACAAAGGATGATCATAACTCATGCAAGGAACACAATTGCCCCTAGCCACTTATCATGACCAACCACCAGAAAAACCAAACTAATCATGAGATGTCGTTGCTTCTCTAAATCCTGACAATAGGACATCATGGAGAAACTAGCCACATGATAGTAAAAAATAGACAATAAAATCATCGTACTATGTCGTTGTTTCTCTAAATGCTGAAGTCAGGACATCCTGGAGAATCTAATAGTAGAGTGATAAGCAGACAAGGATAATCATCATGATATGTCATTGTTCCTAAGACATAAGGAACTAATATCCTGATAATCATCAAAAGACAGAAAAAAAAAATTTGCCAAGTGTTTTAATGTTGGGTGTTGTTGAATGTCGAGCAATATCAAATTCAGGAAGGACACATCTTGAATGACGTTGATATCTAGGAGATCGATTCTTGGAGTTGAGGAGAATCCATCAAAATGACAGATGATGATGATGATGCTTAGGAAGGACACATCCAAAAGCATAAAGAAGTGACAAGAGTTATTTTTCAAAAGGACACATCTTGAAGACGAACTCAAAGTTTTGCCATGATAAATTGCCTTGATATGATTTTGACTACATGTCATTGTTGACATGATGAATTGACTAAAAATGTTTGACAAAATAGATTGCCAATAGATTGATAGTTCCAGATTGACATAAGATTCACTTGATTTGAAGATAGATTGATGTGTGTGACAATTTTGTGCCATGAACCCTAATGGACTGACCTAGTGCGGCCTCGAGGGTCCATCAATTGATGGCCTTGCCTATGTTGTGCACTCAGAGACCTCGTAGTTTGACATGACCAATGACATTGTCTGAAGGACAAAAGATTGAATCATGATTTATTTTACGACAAACCTAGGAGGACTGACCTAATGTCTCAAGGATTCAAAGATGAATCTTGCCTTCATAGCAAATGCACAAAGACAACGTAGTTCAGATAGGGACAAAATATTGATTTGACAGGACTGATTGGATTGATAAGATAGACATTGACTGTGACTCTAGATTTTGACATTGATTTGGATGTTTTTGTATTTTCTTCAGGACATTTTTTAATTTTTAGAATTTTTTTCAGGACTTTTTCAAATTTTTAAGATTTTTTCAAGACTTTTTCAGATTTTTATGATTTTTCAAGGACTTTTAAGAATGCAGGATCATGTGTGGTACCCAATGTAGTTGTATGATAAAGGTCTTTCCCCCAGACATAGCGGGGAGTATCTGATTCCAATGAAATGGAGATAGGTAGATGCAAGGAAAAGGCAAGGATATGCCAGGAATGATGTCAACCAAATGTTAACCATGGTCAGAATTGACAGGACTTAGGATGGATGTCGTGAATGTGTCAGGCCTTTTCAATTATGACAAATGGATAAAGGTTGATTTGAGTGACAGTAGATGGTGAAGCAATGATTGAATATGCATGGCGCCTGTTTGCCAGGTTTTCACCATGGTACCTATCCAAAACGCCTGTTTGCCAGGTTTTCACTATTGGATGAATTCATTTCTTTTCATATTTTTTTTATTTTTTTTGTTTTTGGTGTCACCAAGACGCCTATTTGCGAGGTTTTCATCAAGGGATGACTTTTTGTATTTTCCATTTTTTGTTGTATTTTGTAGGTTTTTAGACAGGCTCTCTAACGCTATGTGTAGAACTTTCTCAAATGTAAACTGTTGATAGGTTCTATCAACTGTTCTCCATCAGGTGTAGCCAATTGATAAGCTCTAAAACCAAATGTGATAGTAATGATACAAGGACCAAGCCAATTAGCCTCAAACTTACCAGGCTTTTCACGGTTCGCCTGATTTCTGGGATTCTGCATGAGAACCAAGTCACCAATTTCAAACTTTCTCACCATGAATCTTTTGTTATAACTTCGGCAGAGATGATTTTGATATGCCTGTAGATGATTTAAGGCATTTTGTCATCTTTCTTGTAGCATTTCTAGCTCATGTAGGCGAGTATGTCTATACTCTTCATCATCAATCATTCCTTTCAAAGAGACTCAGAGAGAAGGAATTTTGACCTCGATGGGTAATATGGCCTAAGATCCATAGACCAGGGAAAATGGAGTGGCTCCAGTGGGGGTACGGATACTGGTATGATAGGCCCATAAAGCAGGATTAATTTGTAGGTGCCAATCTTGGCTAGCGTCGTTGACAATCTTCTTCAAAATGTGAAGGATTGTTTTGTTGGACGCCTCAGCTTGGCCATTACCTTATGGGTAATATGGGGTGGAAAAATGGTGTTGGATGTGGAATCGGTCACAGAGCTCACGAATGTCCTAATTTTTGAATGGAATGTCATTATCTGTGATGATGGATTGTGGGACACCATACTGGAAAATGATGTAATTTAGGATGAACTTGGATATTTGTTTACCGGTGATGTAGGTGAGAAGGACGGCTTCAATCCACTTAGTGAAATACTTAGTGGCAGTTATTATGAATTTATGGCTATTTGAAGAGGATGGATGGATCCTACCCACGAGGTCGAGTTCCCATTGTGCAAAAGGCCATGGAGAAATGATAGGTCTCAATTCTTCTGTAGGTGCATGAATCAGATCGCTATGCACCTGGAATTTCCGACATGTTCTGACAAACTCAAGAGCATCTTTTTCCAATGTCAGCTAGTAGTACCCCAGCCTGGTGACTTTTCTAGCTAAGGTTGGACCACTCAAATGAGATCCACATATACCCTCATGTACTTCTCGTAAAGTTGTTTGGGCTTCATCAGGGTTGAGACAGCAGAGAAGGTTGTTGTCACAGCCATGGCGGTATAAAGTGTCACTGACGATGGTATGTCTGGCCGCTTTTCGGATAAACAATTTTCGTTGGTTGTTGGACAGGTTGGGTGGGAGGATCTGGGATTTAAGATAGTCGTATATATCTTGGTACCAAGGCGTACGGGGACCAACAATCTCACACACCATTGTTGACTTTGGAATATCATATGCAGGCATCAAAAGTTGTTCCACTAAGATTTTAAACTGTGACATGTTCTTAGGAATGTCTAAAAGAGATCCAATGGTAGCCATTACATCAACTGCCTTATTTTGTGTTCTTGGGATTTGTTCAAATGCAATCATTTTGAAGTACATTAGGAAACTATTCACCATGCGCTTGTAAGGGAGTAACTTTTCATCCTTTGTGTCATAGTCATCATTCACTTGGTTGATGACTAATTGAGAATCCCCAAATACAAGGAGTGTCTGAATTTTCCATTGAATTGCTATCTTGAGACCTGTGACCAATGCCTCATATTCTGCACTATTATTTGTACAAGAGAAAGCGATCTGAAATGATTTAGGTATTGAATCCCCTTATGGTGTGATAAATAATATGCCCGCTCCTGAGCCGTGCCCAGTGTGGGACCCATCAAAGTATAGTTTCCATGGTAAAGTTGGTTCTACGTGAAAGATTGACTCATCAGGAAAATCAGTTATCAACAGATGAGTGGCTTGGATTGGTTCATCTTCCAGTTGATCTACTATTACTTGACCTTTTATAGCCTTGTGCTCCACATACTATATGTCATACTTGCTTAAAATCATGACCCACTTTGCCAAGCGACCTGTCAATGTTGCTCGACTAAGGAGATATTTTAATGGGTCAATCTTTGCTATCAAATGTGTTTGATGACTTAGCATATAGTTTCTTAGTTTTTGTGCTGCAAAGACAACTGCCAGGCATGCTCGTTCAATGGTTCTGTAGTTGAGCTCATATCCAATTAATGTGTGACTAATGTAATATATGGCTCTTTCTTTTTCTTCATGGTCATTTTGAACCAATAATGCCCCTAGTGCATTTGTCATTGCAGAGACATATAGAGTCAGTGGTTTTCCCTCATTAGGTGGCATTAACACTAGAGTTGTTAATAAATATTCTTTAATTTTGTCAAAAGCCATGTTGCACTTATCTGTCCATACAAATGGAATGCTTTTGCGGAGCAGATATTGGAATGGTTGACACTTGTCTACCAACTATGCAATGAAGCGGCAAATAGATTGCAATTTGCCTTGAAGTGTTTGCAACTCACTAATTCCTCTTGGAGGGGGCATGTCCAGAATTGCCTTTACTTTTGCAAGATCAACCTCAATGCCTCAGTGCGAAACTATTTATCCTAGAAGCTTTCCTGAAGTCACTCCAAAGACACATTTCTTTGGGTTCAAATGAACCTTGTAATCATCAAGCCATCAAAATATTTTGTCTAGTACTTGGAGATGATCTTTTCTTGTCAAAGATTTTGCCAATAAGTCATCTACATAATCTTCCATTAGGATATGCATCATGTCATGGAAGATTGTTGTCATAGCCCTCTGGTACGTGGTGCCTACATTCTTTAAGCCAAAAGGCATGACGTTCCAATAGTATGTTCCCCAAGGGCAAGTGAATGTCATTTTATGCTAATCCTCTGTTGCAATTCAGATTTGGTTATAGCTAGAAAAACCATCCATGAGAGATAGCATCTCATATCCTGTCGTGAGGTCAACAATCATGTCTATGTTTGGTAGGGGGAAGTCATCCTTTGGGAAATCTTTGTTTAAATCTCTAATTTGTGCAAATATGGATTTGTCCATTCGGCTTGGTAATAGGAACAATGTTTGATATCCAATCTGCATAATCAATTGACCTTATGAATTCAGCATCCAGTAACTTTTTTAGTTCCACCTTGACAAGTAGTGCAATCTGTGGGTGCATCTTGTGTAAATTTTGTTTGACTGGCTTGATTCCTTGGATTAGAGGAAGATGATGTAAAACCAATGTTGGATCAAGGCCTAGCATGTCAGCATATGACCATGCGAAGTTGACTTTTTTGTCTGTGAAGAATTGTTTAAATTCAGGTTTTTCTTTGTCTGACAATGATGCGGCCAAGAAAATCATGTTAGGATTCTCTGGTGTGGCTATGTTAACTTCCACTGTGTCTTCAATAAGCATAGCTGACTTTTCCTGTGTTACGGGAAGAAATTCCAATCCTCCATCCTTAGGCACCTTAGAAGGTTTTCACCTTCAGATACGTCCTTTGTTTTTACTATTTTACTGCCAGAAGGTGCCTTGCGGTTTTCACCTAAAGGTATTTCTTTTTCTTTTTTATTTTTTTCACTTTTGCGACTGGAGGATTGCATAGTCTCCCCAGAGTAAGTTGCACAATCTAGATCAATGGAGAACCCTATTTTTTGATCACCCCATGGAATACCTTCTCTTAGCCCCGTGAACTTTGAAATTGCCTCATCATTCTGAAATATGTCCATCACCGGTGAGTCTTGTTGGTTCCAGTCAATCAGTTGTGGATAAACAAGAGGGATCCCATCATTAGTGTTGGTGAAAGATGGGGAGGATGAGGAAAGTGTGAAAATTGATGCCTCTAGTGTAAATGCAAAGTTATCAATTTCCACTTCCGTGTCTGATGCAATGGATGGCCCATACTCTGATTCAGATGAATCAAATTCAAAGTCATAATATGGGATAAAATTATCAACATCCTGACTAGTGGTTGGTGTTTTAGAAGTATGGATAGTAGGCTTAGATAAATTTGGCTCATGGGTGGGTTCAGGAATGGGGTGGGATGATTCCGGTATTGCCAACGATACCTTGTGTTCTTCTGGATTCCAAGCAATGCTTACCCATTCCTTATTTTTAAAATGTCAGTCAATAGGGTCAATGTTATATTCTATGTGGAATCATTCTTCAAAGGAAGGTTTGCCAGGTTCCAAGAATAGTTCATCAATGTCATAGTCACTGATGGTTTTGTCAGATCCCCATTCCCATTCATTTGAGTCTGTTTCGGTAAGGGATTCTTCACATGTCTCAACACTTTATGTAGCCATTACAACCTTACTTGAAAGTTCAAGGGTACATTGATCATTAGTTCCAACTTGGTCATACCCTACCCTTATGTATCTTGGGCTTTCCGTCATGATAATAGGTTCCCGTCTTCCGTTGTTGTTCTTTCCAAGGCCGCTTGTACCATCAAAATCTTGGGCTTTGCATATATCATATCCTTTGCCATAGAGATGCAAGGGTAGTGGAGATAACTCTATTGGGTCTTTGCAAATCCAGTTGTCCATGTCAATAATGACTTCATTACCCATATCGCCCCACCATATAAAAACACTTTTTGGTGGAACCTTGAAAGTTATTTTGGGCTCTACTACAAAACATGGTCTACCATAGACCTTAGGTGGCTTCGGTATTTTGGCTATACAGTAAGTCATATTTAATTTGAACTCTCCACAACCAAGGTCCTGGATTTGAAGGTCTTTACTTGGGATGGGAGTCAATGGAAATGGTGTGGTAGAAGATGATGGAATGGATGATTTCATGAGTGTCAATGGGTTAATGTATTTGGATGAGGTGGAAGATGAGGCCTCTTGATTGATGGGTACCTAGTGCTCAGTAGTGGCTCACAGGTTGGTGCAGTATTGGAATGGATCGAGATCTCCTGAGATAGTGATCTTCGTTCCATCAAAAGGGAATTTGAGAAATTGGTGGTATGTGGATGGAATGGCGTTTAGAGCATGAATCCATGGATGACCAAGTAAGATATTATAGTGTATATCACGATCCAGGACCTAGAATGTTGTATCTATGATAACAGGTCCTACCTAGAGAGGAATGGTAATAACATCTTTGGAAGCACGTTCTTCATCATCGTATGCCTTGATGATGATGCTCTTGCTAGCATCTAAACAGGCATCAAAAAAACCAAGAGCTTTGACCAATTTCAAAGAGAAGATGTTCAATCCTGCTCTGCCATCTACTAGGACTCATCTAACCTTATGCTTATGGACAAAAACCTCAATGTGAAGGGCATCATTATGTGATGGTTTGGGTGAGGAATAATCATTGTCTAAAAAGGTGATGTGGTGAGGCAAATTCAGGTATCCGACCATAGTCTCAAAGTGGTTGACATTGATGTTGGTTGGGACGGATGACTCTTGTAGTACTTTATCTAGGATGGCCTTATGCGTAGGTGAAATACGGAGCAGTTCGAGAATGGATATTTGAGCAGGTGTTTTATTGAACTGCTCAACAATGTTGAACTCCGGTTTTGGGTTAGACTATCTAGCAGACGAACCAGGTATGGTGACTTTTGGTTGATGGGGAGAAGGACCTGGGATAGTGACCTTTCCTTTGCGCGTAATCACATTGCATTCTGGGGCCTTTCTAATGTTAATGGTATTGACACATTTATCTTCATCAGCAGCACAAAGATTGTTGATAATAGTACCATCGAGATAATTGTATGTATGATGGGTATTATTATAGGCCGAACGGATGTGGTTGTCTTGATTGTTGGTATTCTTTGTGCCAGACGAGGAAGCTTTACCATGATCTTGTAGTGGGTTTTTGTGTATGGTATTATCCACATTAGATGTAAATGATTGACCACCCAATTCGATGGTGTGGTTCTCGATGAGGTCTTGCACCAAATTTTGCAATTGATGATAAGAGGAAGTTTTGTGCCCTATGGCATGGTGGTAATCACAAAATGAACTATCATCCCACCATGACAGTTTGAACTGACCTCGGTCATATGGTTTTGGCTCTTCCAATTGTATGACGCCATTTTGAAGAAGTTTCTTTAAGACAATTTTAATCGATTCACCCAAAGGGGTGTATGTGCATTTTTGGAATTATCGGGGTTGACACAACTGCCTTTGATTCGTTTGCACATGATTGCTTTGGATAGCATTAGCAGTTGGTGTTGGTGTAGTTATAGGTGTGTTTTAATTTTGTACTCCTTTGATTGTGAGTACATGACCTGTTGCATTAACATTTTTTGCATCAACTACAACGTCACTTGTGATATGCTTGTTCTTAAACTAGTATTTGTTTTTGTCATTTGAGCTACTCAAGTTATTATTTGTGGTGGCATTTATATTTTTGCCACCATACTTTAACTCACCCTTGGTGATCAAATCTTTCTCAAGTTGAACACCCTTTTCCACAAGGTCGACAAAGGTGGTGCAACAATGCACTTGTAAGCCGTACCTTAGCGGTCCTAGGAGAGTTTAAACAAACATGGTAACTTTCTCCTTTTCAGGTATTTCGCCTAGACATCTGCTTGCTAAGGTTCTCCATCTTTGGAAGAAAGGAATGAAAGTCTCTCCTGCATCCTCTTGGGTAAGTTTGCATAAGGATGCAATGTCGATGTCCGTGTCAATATTGTAAGCATAGTTTTTGACAAACTTGTTTGCCAATTCATCCCATGTTTTTATTCCCTTAGGCAAAAGTGAGAACCATTCTAGTGCATGACCTGCAAGACTTCTAGAAAAGAGTCTCATGAGATACGTTTGCTCATATGCAATGTCTATGCAACTAGTGGTGAATTCTCTTATGTGTTCAATGGGGTTTGTTTTGCCTTTGTACTTGGGAAAATGAGGTACCACATATCCATGAGGAAAGGGTGGCATATACAAGGTTGTGTCAAATGGATAAGGACACAAGTCATGTGACATGTATGAATTTTTGTTGGATTGTTGTAAAGTCCACTTGTGTTTGAAGAGCAGCTAGTTGGAGTGTCAGTGATTCCACCATGGGATAGTTGGTAGCATCACCTATGTTGTTGATAGGGGAAGCTTGCATCCCCAGCTGTTGTGATGGGATGTGTTGATTTGGGATGGGTTTTTCGGTCAGCAAAATGAGCGTTTTGATTAGGTGGTTGTTGGAAATGAGTGTTTCGATTAGGGATGTGTTGCTACGTATGAACTTGAGAGGCATAAGTGGGGATGTGATATCCTGCCATGTTGGATTGAATTTGAGGGCCTTGTTGGTTTTGATTTTGTTGATGTCCAAATGGAGTGAAGGATTGAGGTCCTTATTTATTTTGAGCTTGTTGATGCCCAAATGGAGTGTAGGATTGAGCACCTTGTTGATTTTGAGCTTGTTGATGCCCAAATGGAGTATAAGATTGAGCAGCTTGATTGCCTTGCCCAAATAAAAGATTGTGACCATGAGGAATGTTGGTATTGACCTATGATGAAGTGGGTTGGGTGCCTTGTATGGTAACTCTTTGCTTATTTCTCCCAAATGGGTTAGATGAGTTGGTTTCTATGGAATTTGAAGAACCTAATAATAGGTTTCCTAATGTACTCATGGAACTAGATGTACTTCCAAAGAGGTTTGATGTGGTTGCCCCCATTGTTTGTGAAGGGATGGTGGATGTTTGTTGTGGAATGTATTGTGATGTGGTATTGGTTTGGGAAGATGATCCTCCAATAGATTTTGTGTTGGTTGTGGTGGTAGTATGACCAAGGGAGGTAGAATTGATTGTGTTGATGACATTTTGTGAAGAAGCTCCCATGGAAGGATTGTGTGATGTTGGAGTGGGAGAAGTTGCTCTAAGAGTGTCAAGATCAAATCCCTTTGGTAACTTAGCTCCTTGGTCAAGGAGCATAGCTAGGAATCGAGATGAGTCATTTTGGACCAGTTCTTTCACAAAATAGGCCACTTCTGGGTTTTGGGCAGCAACTTGTATGTCTTCTTCAAAGATGTCCCCATTTTCATCCCGTCGGATTAATGGTTCAAAAAGATGTGATGGAGATGATGGGATGTTCATCTCACTAAAAGAATTGATTGTGGAATTTCCCATGTCAAAACAAGGATTGTTCACGGTATTGGGAAATGAGTCCATGCTAGTTGTGAACTCAAGAAAGTTGGTGTCTTGTCTAAACGAATCCATGAGTCTTTTCTTTTTTTGTAATCTAGTTTCAACAATACAAGGTTTTGCTCAACTTGGGATGATGAAGAGAATGATCTAAGTATGAGACTATGTTTTTGGTTTCTTTTTGAAATTTTTAAAGGATGCTATGAAATGAAAGTAAGACTAATGGCTTGTGAATGCAAGTGGTGTGACACTAAGGAGATGTAAAATAATATGTAAGAAATGATCCTAAGATGTACTTACTAGTGAGAGATCTAAAGAGGACAAACTTGGGCAAACAAAGTTCTTGTAATGATTCAATTTTGGAAGACCAATGGACTCTAGAAGGACTACAAATAGGACAAAGTGAAGTTTCCACACTAGACTATTGAGTGGGAAATAATTCACAAAAGGATTGACAAAGTGACAAAGGTAATTGGGTCCAATGATAACCTACTATTGAATGCAAAGTTTGGACAATGAATGGTAAGAGTCAACTCCTAAAATCTGCAAAAGTGAGTGTCTAAGGAGATGGTGAAACTATCAATGCAATCTAATGAAAGGCCAAGTGAAACCTATTATGAGCCTAAAATGGTACCTAAAATGCAATGTTTGAGGAAAAGTTGAGAAATTCAGAGTTTGGTTTGGACTGTAACAGTGAAGAAAGATTTGATTGACTTGGAGACAAGTTGTGGACTTTCTGGTTTTGACAGTGAAGAAGTTTTTGCAATTTTTAGCAAATGCATTGCAGAAAATATGGCACAACAGAGAAAATGCAGCTCATAGAGTCGAATGCAGTTCAGGAAGTGTCGATTGCGACACAGTATGGTGAATGCATGTTTATATCTTTCAAATGCAGCTCAATTTACCGAATGTGGTTCACTGATGGCAAATGCGGCTCTATATAGTTCAAATGTGGTTTAACAGAGCGAATGTGGCTCATTAGAGAAAATGCGGCTTGGTATCTGGCATTTGCGGTGCAGCAGAGAACTTGCATCGCAATATACAATTTTTGGGAAAAAACCAAAACACGGTTTGTAGTTTTGACAAGTTTTTTCTAGTTCAGATTTGTGATTTTCAATTTGTTGAAGACTGTTCAAAATAGTTGGCAAACACAGAAATCAAAATATTAAGGGCATGTTCAAACAGACTCACTCTTAATAGTCAAAGGGTCATCATCACAATCACAACCCACATCTTAAAATCACATCGACTCACACAGCCTTGTCACCCCCTAGAGTGCGCCCATGTTTTTGTCTTTTCCAGGTGCATACTCAAGGTGACGAAAGTGGATACCGAATCCCCTGAGCAAATAGTTTGTGTTGATTATATGGTGAGTGTCTTGGGGGGAGATTCTTCCCTCCCCTTGCACCGTGATTGAAATAATGTTTGGTTGTTGACTCAGCTGACTTCTACACTAGGTTCTTAGTAAGTATTTTTGTTCAGTGTGGCAAAAGATATACTCCCTCGAGAGACCTCCCAACCTTTAGAAAAAAGGCTTTAGGGATGCTTATCCTGCCTACTACTGTCAAGTTGGATTTTCATCAACAACTTACTTTTGATTAGAGTGGGTTGGAAACCTTGGCTTTAGGTGTTCCCACTTAGGTTGTTCCTCTTGGGTGAGTACTTTTTCCCACAAGAGTAGGCCTTCTAAGGGTTGTAAGAAAAAATAAAATGCATAAGCATAAAAAAATGGATAGGTCTGGATTTTTGATCACCTAGTAAAGGGGAGAGCATATGCCTATTATCCAATCAAACACAAAAAGAAAGTTTGTTCAAATTTTAAACCCAAATAAACATTTTCTATTCTAGGTGAAGATATTGCTTCACAAGAACATGGTGTTCATTGTTAACAAAAAAGAAAAGTGTGGTGACTACCCTAGGATTGATAAATTCCAATTAATGTGTCTATCCTAGGGTTGGTTCTTTTAAAATACCAAAAAAAAAGAAATATCAATTTCTGGCCTCGGATGCGTTGGATCTAGATTACAACAACAACCAGAAAAAAAATGAAATTGTCACTAGTTACTTGCGGCTCTGCAGAGCGGATGTGGCTCAGTTTCTATCAGATACGTCATGTCATGTCAAATGCATCGTTTGAAGGATCTTATGCATTGTGACAAAGCAATTGCATCGCTTGTGGTATCAAATGCGATGTGACAGAACGATTGAATCATTTAGGCTTGCAAATGCGTCATTCCATACCCTGAACCTGCAAAAAAAAAATGAAGTTGTACGAA
The DNA here is from genome assembly GCA_007115665.2 of Sequoiadendron giganteum. Lineage (NCBI taxonomy): Eukaryota > Viridiplantae > Streptophyta > Pinopsida > Cupressales > Cupressaceae > Sequoiadendron > Sequoiadendron giganteum. Next base: position 30,998,582 of record CM021109.1, on the reverse strand, counting down.
ACCTACAAAATGACGTGTTAGAAGGTCGGCTTCACCAATGTAATGATATAAAATGTTCCTACAAGTTAATAACATATCAAACAATAGAATGCAAAGGAATAATAAATAAATGGAGGAAAACTGAAAAGATCTCACCCATCTAGTATGCCATGGTTGACTTCCATTGCACCTCCTCAAGCTTTGGAATGATGGATGCCCTCAAGTTTGTGTGTGAGCAGCTCTATAAGCCTAGCCTCAACAAAAGCTTTTGAAGGATTTATGAAAATGGACTAATGTGCAAACTAGAAACTCAATCCTATTATGCAAGTAGTAATGAAGCCTAGAATAATGAGAGATGCCTATAATAAAAGTAGATTAAACAAATGATCATGGATCCGAAAATGAGATCAAGATTGTTATTTTATAGAAAATACAATCTTGAATGAATGGACAAGATGAGAGATTTGAGGATTGCCCTACAATCAAAGGTCAAGATTCAATAAGGCAACACTCAATTAGGGTTAGGGAAAAATACCCATATGTGTGAATAAGATTTAATTAAATGAATTAAATCAAGACTAAATGTGACAGTTGAGATTAAATTAGTAAAAATCAGAAGACAAGAGGATGGGATTTTTAGAAAATCAGTAATTTTAGAAATTACTTGATTTGTAGAAGAATATTTCCCTTTTGAATTAAATTAATTCAAAATAAAGATTTTGTGAGGTAATTAGTAATTGATTTTTGAAATTAATTACTAAATGAAGAATCAGTTAACCATGTGAGATATTTTTAAATGATTTGTTTTATTTAAAAATATAAAAGTGTCACATGCCATAATTAAATAATTACAAATAATTATTTAATTTAGAAGAAGTAGTTAATTAAATAAATAAATTATTAAAACTATTTAATTAAGAGGATTTAGGAATTAGTGACATATTAAATCAATATATTTTAAACATATTTATTTAATAATCAGGAGGACATTAATGATAAAGATTTAATTAAATAAATAGGATGACTTTATTTAATTATTAGAAGACTTTGACAGTTAGTGACATATTAAATAAATAAACACGATTTATTTATTTAATAATCATGGGAAATGAGAGGTATTATGAATTAATTAAATAATTATAAATTATTTAATTAATAGTTGAATGTGGGTTACAAACATAATTAAAATGTTATAATCATGTTATGACGAAAGGTGGTAAAATATTGGTCGCAGGCCTAAGTCATTTTTAGGTGTCTACATTTGCCCCTTTTTGTCATAATGCAGCCCAAGCTCTCGTAAACGGTTGAACGTACAATCGCCCAGGTGTTGGCATGGCTAGGGTGCAATTTGCAATAGAAAACAAGCTAAATGTCATTTAAAACATCTTAAGAACCTAAATTTGTGCTTTAATGGTCAAAAATTATGCTAAAGTTGCTCTAGATATCTTAATTAACGATTCTAGACACTTTATTCCTTAACTAGGACACTTTGTAACAATCTAGAAAAATAAAAGAAGAACCCTCCCTAGACCCTAAATTCATTTAAAAAATTCATTAAAACATAAAAAATTGACTAAATCAAATTACATAGAAGGCAAAATCCACTCAAAGTAGGTTATAGCTCATCTCGTGTGATTGCCTCTTATAGAAATTTGCTTCGTGGATGGGTAGATGGGTGTTTGGTCGACATGATGGTTCACTTTACTCCAAACTCACTAAAAAGGTAAAAGATAAAATGAATATGAATTACCTTCTCTTCTATCCTTATATACTTGCATTTTTAGGTCACTTTTTCTTAAAAAGAAACTAAGTGCTTTTTATTTAAACTAACATATTAGGAGCCAACAAACTCCATTATCTATGTCGTTTGTTGTGTTGGTGGTTCTGCTCCCATTCTCATCAAACGTCTATCGTCAAGTGGTATGCTACTTGGAAATTCCCTATGATGGACTTGTGTAGTTTGATGTGGTTGGATTTCTACCTTGATTCCACTTCTGTAAAGCAAGTGGAATCAAGGGGGGGCATACATCTACCGTCGAATTTAATTTGCTAGGGTAGTTGGATCTAATAGGATTTTTTTTAGCTACTAATGAATCTGTGATGTAGGATGTGGTTCCTAACATTGTGGTTTTGTAGGAAACTACAGTGGGGGCTTCATTCTCCCTAATGAATCCATATTAGTATCCTTTTATAAAGTTACTTTTTGAAGTACTTTAGCTTGCATATGCACGTATTGTCATATGGGCGCTAAAGTGGGAGCTAAATGAAGTGTATAAAAATGCATACCTTTGCATTTTCACACTTAATTTGGACCTATTTTAGCACTCCTTGCATTAATTTCCCTTTGGGTCAGTTATAATGGGCCCCTAAGACCCCTTTCGGTACATTTCGGGCATATTTCAACTTTAAACCTGTATCTATAAACAACCATCAATCTTGGTAGCCCACCTTTTAAAATTGCAAATTAATCCTTGTGGGACCAAGATTCCCTTGGCGGAATCTTAGTCCCACCTAGTGGGACTAAGACACCACCTAGGGCGTCTTAGTCTTGAGGGCTTTAGTTTCAGGAATTAAGAACAGGAAATGAAAATATTTGAATTAATTTGACTTTTTTTTGCTCTTTTGGATCTAATAATCAACTTATTAGATAGGAATGCCTATAAAAGTAAGATTCACACCCATTTTCACCTAATTTTTGAAGAGAGAAGAATTAAGTGAAGGAGAGTTTCAAGAAGCAAGGAATTGAAGTCTTGGAGCAACCTTCTATTGTGTTTTTGGAGGTTTTTCAAATCCATTTCCAAGTCAAGATCTAGCATTGCCAAAGACTAATGATGGATGCCTATGGAGGATCATGAGAGATTATATGTTGGAGATGCAACTAGCCATAATTCCAAGCCTAAGGACTTGTTTCTGTAATGATATAAAATGTTCTTGCAAGATAAACAAATGATTAGTAATACCTATAAGTTAATAACATATCAAACAATAGAATGCAAAGGAATAATAAATAAATGGAGGAAAACTGAAAAGATCTCACCCATCTAGTATTCCATGGCTGACTTCCATTTCACCTCCTCAAGCTTTGGAATGATAGATGCCCTCAGATTTGTGTTGGAGCAACTCTATAAGCCTAGCCTCAACAAAAGCTTTTGAAGGATTTATGAAAATGGACTAATGTGCAAACTAGAAACTCAATCCTATTATGCAAGTAGTAATGAAGCCTAGAATAATGAGAGATTCCTATAATAAAAGTAGATTAAACAAATGATCATGGATCTGAAAATGAGATCAAGATTGTCATTTTATAGAAAATGCAATCTTGAACGGGCAGACAAGATGGGAGATTTGAGGAATGCCCTAGAATCAAAGGTCAAGATTCAATAAGGCAACTCTCAATTAGGGTTAGGGAAAAATACCCATATGCGTGAATAAGATTTAATTAAATGAATTAAATCAAGACTAAATGTGACAGTTGAGATGAAATTAGTAAAAATCAAAACACAAGAGAATGGGATTTTTAGAAAATCAATAATTTTAGAAATTACTTGATTTGTAGAAGAATATTTCCCTTTTGAATTAAATTAATTCAAAATAAAGATTTTGTGAGGTAATTAGTAACTGATTTTTGAAATTAATTACTAAATGAAGAATTAGTTAACCATGTGAGATATTTTTAAATGATTTGTTTTATTTAAAAATATAAAAGTGTCACATGCCATAATTAAATAATTATTTAATTTAGAAGAAGTTGTTAATTAATTAAATAAATTATCAAAACTATTTAATTAAGAGGATTTAGGAATTAGTGACATATTAAATCAATATATTTTAAATATATTTATTTAATAATTAGGATATTAATGATAAAGATTTAATTAAATAAATAGGATGAGTTTATTTAATTATTAGAAGACTTTGACAGTTAGTGACATATTAAATAAATAAACACGATTTATTTATTTAATAATCATGGGTAATGAGAGGTATTATGAATTAATTAAATAATTATAAATTATTTAATTAATAGTTGAATGTGGGTTAGAAATATAATTAAAATTTTATAATCAAGTTATGATGAAAGGTGGAAAAATATTGGTCACAGGCCTAAGTCATTTTTAGGTATCTATAGTTTCTTGATTGATTCCATCTTTCATTGTTGTTTTATTTTCTGCCTACATAAGGTATATTTAATGTTTATGACTTATTAGGGTGATTAGAGATCTCCTTTGTAAATCACTTTCATTTGCATCTTAGGAATTCTATTCTAACACACTTGAATAGGGTTTCTCCATGTTCTAGCTTGCATAATCTTAGACACACTTAAGATTAGGGCACACACACATTTACATTTTTAGATTTATGCATTTTCATCAAGGTTTAATTACCAAACAAGGGGTTTGACCAAGGAAAACCCCCATAAATAATCAATCAAATTTCCTTTATTTTGCAAGTTATTTGTAGGTTCAAATCTGAAGAATTGGTGAAGAAGGAAGTGTAGACCTTGGACCTCGAGACCACATTTAGAAATTCCAAAATTTTAGATCAAGACTAAGATGGTAGCAAGGGTGTCTTAGTCCTCCAAGTGGAATTTTGCAGAGATTCTTTCAAACCTAGTTCTAGCATTCAAGATTGTGCATCTACCCAAAAAAATAGTAGTGGTACTAATAGGACAATAAGGGTGTCTTAGTCCTCCACAGAATATTTTGATATATTTTTTTCATTTCTAAAATCCTTGTTACATTTTCAGACTTCCCAGGTACACATATCCTAACTTTTTTTTTCTTTATTTCATCATTTACATCCTTCATTTAGCTTGCATAACTAGGTTTTGTGAGTTGAATGTATACTTGTCTTTTTCAAGCTTTTTCTTGGTGGTGAACCCCTCAAAGGATAAAGAAATGCTTCCTAGGTCTTCCTTGTTGATAACTGACTCACCGTTTGGGTTGTTAGTCAATCCAACTAGGCTTCCCAAGACATCTTTGAATGGCCATAGGAGAATAGTGGTGTTCTATGATCTAGGTTATAAAGCATCACCATTTTCACATTGTTTAGTTACCTATGATGCCCTATAGGCATAATGCAATAATGGTGGTGATTGATAAGCTCACTAAAGTGGCTTAGTTCATACCAAGGAACTTAACTGATGGTGCCCCTACTTTGGCAAAAAAAATTGTAAAAGAAATATTTAGGCTTCATGGCATCCCTGAGAAAATCAAATCAAATAGAGATGTTGGAATTACTTCAAGATTTTGGTCAACTCTTCAATAAGTATTGGGAACACAACTAAATTTTAATTCAGCTTACCATCCTGAAATTGATGGGAAAACATAAAGAAAAAATCATGTTGTAGAAGACCTACTTCGGATGTATTGCATTGCTCAACAAACAAAGTGGGAAGATTATCTTCCATTAGTAGAGTTTTCTTATAACACTTTTCAATCTTCCTTGGGAATGACTCCTTTCAAGGCTTTATATGGTAGGCCTTGTTGACCACCTTTAAGTTGGGATAGCCTTGAGGATAGAATAATAATTGGTCTTGATATGTTGAAGGAATTGGAAGAACAAACTAAAGAAATAAGGAAAATATTAAAGGAAGCCTTAGATAGAAAAAAGAGTTATGTAGATAAAAATAGGACTGAAAGGGAGTTTGAGGTAGGTGAAAGGGTATTCTTGAGGGTTAGGCCTCATAAGAGTTCTATAAAATTTGGGAAGAATATTAAGCTAGCACCTCAATATGTTGGCCCTTTTGAGATCTTAGAAAAGATAAATCCAGTTGCTTACTTATTGGCCTTACCTCCCCAACTGAGTCGTATCCATGATGCATTCCATATATCATTTCTTAAGAAATATGTACTTGATGAAAAAAATTCTAAATTGGAATGCATTATAGGTCCAAGAGTTGGGGGGATAACACTAGAGCCATACAAAATCTTGGAGAGGTGTCAATACCGATTGTGCAATAGAGAGGTTAAGTAGTGCAAGGTGCAATGAGATTAGTACAACAAAGAAAATACTACATGGGAAGATGAAAATAAGATGCAAAAATTATTTCCTTTCTTGTTTTAGACATGATAATGTTTGAATTTGTTTTATAAGTGTATCGAGACGATACACAATATAAGGAGCGAGGATGTCACAATCCTCTTTTTAGAACATTTAAAAAGAAACTCTTTAGTATTATGTTAAGTTGGTTTGAAAATAATTATTATTTTTGTTTTATTATTATGAAATTAAAACTTAAGATAAAAAAAAATTAAAAAAAATAAATTTAAATTATTTAGAAGGTCAAGTGGATGCCTTGGAAATAAATAAATAAAATTTATAATGCAAATTTTATGAATCTTTTTCAAATTATGAATGAAATAATAAATAAGTTTTATTTTATTTTAAAGTTGCCTTATTTTTCAAATTTAACAAGTTCTATTCTTCTTTCTAGTCAACACCCCATCTCCTATCAGTTTAACTTCATTTCATTTTAGAATTTAAATATTTCCCTTATTAGTTAACTACTCTTTCTTTTGGAAACTTCAATTTAAAACTAAACATAAAGAGGGAAACCTCATATGCACCATTATCCATCTTTTAAATTAAAAATTCATTATTATCCTCCCATGGGTTAGAATGGAAACTTTCCTCTTCACTTCTTTGATCTTGACCGTTGAATTTTTCCATCGAATCTCAACCGTTGAACCATTATACATTCTCTATAAATACAACACTTTAGCCTCTTTCAAGGGAATGAAATATAAAATCTTCGTAGTCATTATCTTTATTTCTTTACATGCAACTTTAAAATTAGTATTTTTAGAAGGATAAGATATAGAAGCAGGAGGTAGCTTTTAGTAGTTGTGGAGAAGAGGAGCAAAGTTTTGGAAGGATGAAGCATGGGATTCAATAGAGAAGGAATTGGTTCGCAGCGTTATAGGTAGAATCGTTAAACTTTCTTTCTCATTTAGTAGGTTTATATTTATGGGTATTTTATTTTTCAAAAAATAAAACTATTCCTTTAAATTTTAAATTCGTTATGGAAACAATTTTTCTTAATTCATAAAAATATATGTACGTAAAAATTTATGCTAAATTTGCTTTAAAATATTCACGTTAAATCTAAGATGATTTTTTTTCAATCTTATGTTGAATGTTATTAAAGGAAATTCTCATAAATCTTATTGAGGATTTTTTTAGATTTATTGAAAATTTTACTTAAAGCTTGTTGAAATTTTTATTTTAAAAAAAGAGAGACTAATTTACTATATTATTAGAAAGAATTATTGAAAAATTTCTTATTGTAATTTCTATTTAATAAGAAATTGTGTAATCTTTATTTTAAAACTTAAAAATTAATATTAAAAAATATAAAAATGCATAATATTAGAATTTTAAAAACCATGACCTACATAAAGGTTGCAACCTTTGTGTGACTTGCACAAGGCTATGGCCTTCTGTAGGCCCAAGAGGCTTAAAAAAATATATTTACTATTTTTTTAATTATTATTTTAGTTTATTAAAAATTATAAATTCTATAATATATATTAAATATTAAATTTATTTTAATTTTTGTCAAAACATGTTAAGAATAATTTATGATAAGTATGCAAAGTATTAATTTTATTTTTTTATTTTTTAGTTATTATAAAATATATTTGTAATAAGAATTATAATAGTGATAATAAAAATAGTTTAAAAGAAATTGAAATAAATTTTTAAATTGATATAATTATTTTTATCTTTCTTTTTTTTAAGAGAGGTTAGTTGAGAGAATGAAAATAGAAGTAAAAAATCACTCCCTCATTTAATTAGAAGGTTGATTTTTATCCTTGTTCAAAGAATGTTTTTCTCAAACAACTAATTGGAAATTTTAGATTTCTTTAAAGATGTCAAAGCAATAAAACTAGAGTTAAATAAAAGAAAACCAAATTGGTAGATTGTGACAACTACTTGACATTATTAATATATTAAACATCTCTAATAGATTAATTTGATCACTATCCAAATATTGTTAGATTCAAAACTCAATATTTAATATAGCTTAAAAACTTTATTTGCATAAGAATAAAATTTGCACTGACTTAGCTAATGTATTCATGTAAAATGAATTTATTATTGGAATAAATGTAAGAAAGTAACTTAATTTAAACTATCTTAATTTATTTAATTTTGGATAATGAATTCAATCATTTCTTTTGTGAAAGTAAATTAGTATTGTCTAAAGGTAATTAATTTATAGATTTATCAATGTTTATTCAATTCCTTGCAAAAGTAAATTAGTAATAAAAAGTAATTCAAATTCTATTCTCTAATATATTACCTTATTAAATGGAGATATTCAATTTACCTTGATAAGGATAATTATCTATGTCAATTTACTTATTTTGCAAAATTAGTAATTGAATCTAATTTGTAATTCTAGTTTAATTAATTAACAAATGTAATTCCCGACCATCATATGCTCTCACCTCACCTATACTAGGATCTTGGTGATTAGAACGTCGAAGGGAAGATGTTAGTGTTCTTAGTTTTCCTTTTCTAAATGTTGAATTAAATAGTACTTAAAATTCCCGATCACCATAGACTCTCACCTCGCTTGTATTGGGATCTTAGTGATCAGAAAGTGGAAAGGAAGTTAGTATTTTTTACAAGTAAATTAGTATCTCAATTTACACTATTTTAATTAAATATTTCCTTAATATTCTTTACAATAACATTGATAAAGCTAGTATAAAATTAGTGTTTACTTCATTTCCAAATGCATATTATCTTGCAAGAAGTAATTAGTTGTTATTTCCTTTCTTAGATAGAAAAACTTTAATCAAGAGTTGAAATAAAAAACCAGCAATGTTTAGTATCAATGATGCATCTAGCTCATGTTTACAGGTAATGTCATTGCACTTGAGCTACTGCATTTATAGCCTAATACAACTACAATGATGACATCCATGACATCATCCCTTTAAATAGCCAGGGAGTAATAAGTAACATTTGATGTATTAAAATTCAAGAGATGAGTAATCTCTCTTAGATCGACAATCTAATAAAATAATTTTCAAATGAACAAAAATCCACTAGTTCAAACCTAGTAAACCCCATTATAGGATTCGATGGAATTTAATTAATGTTGTTATGTTAATTAAAAGGTAATTGTATCTCAAATGGGTTCAAGGGAGACAATATTTTAGGAACTAGGTTTTAGATGTTTAGGAAACAAGCAATAGTCATGGAGACTATTTACTTATATTTTTATTGTTTCCCTTCATGGGTAGTAGTCGTAGAGGAACTTTCAAAGGAAAAAATGGCTCTAGAAAGGGTTAAATACCCACAACATAGTTCACATCAAACATAGATTAGAAAACAAAACTACATATTTTAGGCCTTGATCCCATTTGGAAGTAGGGTATGTAGGCAATCTAGCAAATGAGGGATGCTCCCATTACCTCAGGCGTTTGGGGATGGGGCTTAGGGAAAGCTAGGATAATGATAAATTAAAATTTTAATCCAAGAGAATTGCTCGATCATAAGGTGCTAAAAACATTGAATATAAAGATAAGATAAAATACATTATTTGTATACTCAGAAGGAATCTTGAATGGATTAGCTTGACTCATTGAGGCATTAGGCTGAATTCCAATGAGGGAATAAAGCTATATAATTATTCTTACATAATCCTAAGGATGATGACCTTGGTGCACTTTGAAGGGAGTCTTTAGTGAGTGACTCAAGACTCAGATAGTCCCGATGAGTCTAAGTCTCTGGCCAAAGAACATTCCTATCCTTTACGGATAGATGCTTGCCCCATTTGGGTAGATGTCCATCCCAGATGGATGTATGCCTATCTGATGCAGGAGCATCCAGTGGTGTAAGGGCAATCCTGCATCACCCAAAAATATATTTACTTTCATTTAGATTTTTTTTGTAGATGTTTTTGCATTTCTGGATACCCTTTTCGTCGAAGAAGAATTCCCAACTTTCAGAACTGCTTTTCTGCTTTTTCTGCTCAACTGCTATTTTTAGCAGGTATGAATTTAAAGGCGTGAGGAGACAAAAATTTAAGGGAAGCTTGAGGACATAATAATAAACACTTTGGTGAAAGAATCAGATCAAGAGCATTTCCGGTTCAAAAGTTATTCAAGTTTCAATTTCTGCTTTTTGCCTTATGAAATCTTCGGAGCTAATTTTGAGGTACTTAGAGGCTCCGGATGGGCCTGAAAAATTGGCGGAATACGAAAGTGGTTAGCCTTTAGGCCCCACTTTCCGGCAAGAGATCTTCGCGAGAGCTTTCCGAAAAGGTATTATCATTGAAGATCTGACGGTTAGATCTTGAGTTAGGGCTTCCGAAAGTTGGTGCATAATTTGAATCCCGTTTTTGGCTCCAAACAAAGAAACGGGCTATTTATGGGCGAGTTACTGTTTCTTTTAGGCAGTTTTTGGGGAAAGAAGATCGCATGCTGCGAATAGGGGAATTTCTGTAGTTTCTTTCTGTAATTTGCATGTATTGCAAAACTCGAGGATTTGAGATCCTCTGCATGTAGGAATTTCATACTTTGAAAATAATAAGATTTGTTAGTTTTTCTGTGTGATTTTTTGTGTCTCGGGTTGCACCCTCATCAAGTGGTATCAGAGCGGGTTTTCTTGAGCGTGTGGACAGATCGCCGATCGTGAGGCAGTTCGCACCAGGACTGTGGTTGTGGGTTCAAGATATTCAAGATGCCTCCAAGAGTGGCACGTGGTAGGCGAGGTGGTGCCAGAAATGCTGGTGGAAGAGATCCATTAGCGGCTGAGGGTTTCAGAGCCCTCCAAAGACAAATAAATGCATTACAAAGAGAGTTAAGAAGAGGGGTAAACCCGAGAAGGGGAGAAGAAAGTGAGGATGAAGAAGAGGTGGAAGACTCAGATGTAGAAGAGGAAGAAGAAGCTATTGATCAAGATCAAATGCGGCTGATAAGGGCCATTTCGAAGATCGAAAAAAGACCTAGAGTAGAAGTTCCCAGTTTTTCCGGAAGTCTAGACCCGGAAGAGTTGATTGATTGGATCAATGAGTTGGAAGAGTATTTCGAGTATGAAGAAGTAGAGGACCCAGATCGGGTTAAGTTTGCAAAAACGAAGCTAAAGGGCCACGCCAGTATCTGGTGGAAAGAGGTCCAACTAGAAAGAAATAAGAGAGAAAAGGGAAAGATCACCAGATGGGATCGCATGGTGGAGAAACTGAAGAAGCAGTTCATGCCAATGGACTATGAGTTAGATCTATTGAAGAAATTGCAAGGGTTGAAGCAAGGAAGTAGATCTGTGAAAGAATACACAGAATATTTTCACAAGATGATCATCAGAACGGGACATGTAGAGGCCAACAAGGAGAAGGTAGCCCGTTATCTTAATGGGTTACGGCCGAGCATTCAAGAGGAGTTAAGCCTGGTCAGAATGGCCACCATTGAGGATGCTTACCAATTTTCGCTGAGAGTTGAAGAGAAGCTGAACAAGAGATTTGATAGCAAGCAAAAAGGACGAGGAGGTCAAAGCGGAAGGGGTAGCGGAAGATCTTTTGGAAGCCGAAATGAGGATGAGAAGAAAAATGAAGATGTGGGTACCAGTCGAAGCCAGAGGAATGATAACTTCTACCGCCCACGTGATCAGAATGGTGGTGATCAAAGAGGTAGAGGACGAGGAAGATTTGGGCAAGGACCTGGAAGAGGTGGTTTCAGAGGAACTTGTTTCCGATGTGGTGAAGAAGGGCATCGAGCCTATGAATGTCCACAATACCAAGGAAGGACAGACAAAAGGCCAGAAGGTCGTGCAAGAGTTGTGCATGTAGATGAGGAGGCTCAATCTGAGCATTCAAATGATGCTGAAAGGGGAGAAGCCCTAGTGGTTAGAAGAGCCTTGGTGACTGAAGAGAAGGAGCCAGAACAGAGGAAGAATTTGTTTCGCACAAGGTGCAAGTGTGAAGACAAATGTTGTGATGTCATTATTGATGGTGGGAGCACTGATAATCTAGTGTCAGAAGAAATGGTTACAAAGTTGAAGCTGAAGAGGGAAAGGCATCCACATCCATATCGGATTGCCTGGTTGCAGAAAGACCACAAAGTTCTAGTCAATGAGCAGTGCCTGGTGAAGTTCAAGATCGGAAGCTATCGTGATGAGGTACTCTGTGATATCATCCCCATGGATGCATGTCACATGTTGTTGGGAAGGCCGTGGCAGTTTGACAGGCGAGCTGTACATGATGGCCATGCAAACACTTATTCCCTGATGAAGGGTGGAGTCCGCCATAAGTTGAAACCCCTGAAGAAGGCCGAAGAAAAGGTATGCAGTAGTGCTAGAATTTGTTATGTCGATGGAAGGAAATTTTTAGAAGGCATAAAACATGAGCGTGTGTGTTATGCATTGATTCCTAAAATGGATAAGGAGGGTAGTGAGAAGGTTCCAGTAGAAGTTTCTGGGTTATTGAATGAGTTTCAGGATATTGTTTCTGATAATGTACCTGAGGGTTTACCACCAATGAGGAAGATCAGTCATCAGATTGACTTGATCCCAGGAGCCAGTTTGCCGAATAAGGCAGCTCATAGAATGACTCCTGCAGAAAATGAGGAGTTAAACAGACAAGTTGAGGAGTTGTTGAGAAAGGGTTTGATTCGAGAGAGTTTGAGTCCATGTGCAGTACCTGCAGTACTAGCACCAAAGAAGGATGGGGAGTGGAGGATGTGTACAGACTCTCGGGCCATAAACAAGATAACAATCAAGTATAGATTTCCCCTACCAAGGATGGATGACCTGATGGACTGTTTGAGTGGAGCTCAGTACTTCACAAAGATTGATCTGAAGAGTGGATATCACCAGATTCGGATTCGAGAGGGAGATGAATGGAAGACCGCCTTCAAGACCAAAGAGGGCCTGTACGAGTGGTTAGTCATGCCTTTTGGGCTAACCAATGCACCGAGCACATTCATGCGGCTCATGAACGAGGTACTGAAAGAGTTCCTAGGAAGCTTTGTTATTGTGTATTTAGATGATATTTTGATATTCAGTAAGTCACTGGATGAGCATATAATGCATATTGGTAGAGTCTTTGAGAAGTTAAGAGAAGAGAAATTGCTGATTAATCTGAAGAAGTGTAGTTTTGTGAAGAAGGAGTTAGTGTACTTGGGGTTTGTTGTCTCGACAGAAGGTCTCAAGATGGACCCAGAGAAGGTGAAGGCTATTCTGGAATGGCCTACCCCAAGAACTACTACTGAGGTGAGGTCTTTCCATGGTTTGGCCAGTTTTTACAGAAAGTTTATTAGAAACTTCAGTAGTATTTGTGCACCCCTAACTGAAACAATGAGAGGGGATAGAAAAGAGTTCAAGTGGAGCACTGGAGCAGCAAGGAGTTTTGATCTATTGAAGCAGAAGGTGACAGAACAACCTGTTTTGGCTCTCCCGGATTTCAATAAGGTGTTTCAAGTGGATTGTGATGCCAGTGGTTGTGCCATTGGAGCAGTGTTAAGCCAGGAAGGTAAGCCCATTGCCTATTTTAGTGAAAAGTTAAATGATGCAAAGAGAAAGTACTCTGTATATGACCAAGAATTTTATGCAATAGTTCAAGCATTAAAGAAATGGAGGCATTATTTGTTGCCGAAGGAATTTGTTATGTATACTGATCATCAAGCATTGCAGTACCTGAGTAGTCAGGGAAAATTAAATCAGAGGCATATGAAATGGGTAGAATTTTTGCAGAGTTATACATTTGTTTTAAAGCATAGGAGTGGGAAGTCAAATAGGGTTGCAGATGCCTTAAGTAGGAGGCATACATTGTTGATAGAAATGCAGATTGAGGTGGTTGGGTTCAGTGAACTCAAGACATTGTACCCGAATGATCCTGATTTTGCAGAGGCTTGGAAAGCTTGCAAGGAACCTGTTACAGTTGACAGGACAAAGTGGTTGGATTTCCTAATTCAAGAAGGCATGTTGTTTAAGGGAAGTCAATTATGTATTCCGAGGAGTTCCATGAGGGAGAATCTGATAAAGGAGAAGCACAGTGGAGGAATGGCAGGACATTTTGGTCGGGATAAGACCATTTCCATTATCAGTGAGCATTATTATTGGCCTCAGTTATCACAAGATGTGAAGAAGTTTGTGCAGAGTTGTAGGGTATGTCAAATGGCTAAAGGAGTGAGTCAGAATACAGGGTTGTATCAGCCCTTACCTGTACCAGAGAGGTCGTGGGAGGATATAAGTATGGACTTTGTTCTTGGTTTGCCAAGGACACAGAGAGGGAATGATTCAGTATTTGTGGTGGTTGATAGGTTTTCGAAGATGGCACATTTCATCCCATGCCAGAAGACCCATGATGCAGTCCACATTGCTGACTTGTTCTTCAAAGAGGTGGTGAGGCTACATGGTTTGCCAAAGAGTATAGTCTCAGATCGTGATACAAAATTTGTTGGATACTTTTGGAGGACCTTGTGGAAGAAGTTGAAAACAGAGTTGAAGTTTAGTTCTGCACACCATCCCCAGACTGATGGGCAGACTGAAGTTGTGAACAGGAGTTTGGGTAACCTACTGAGATGCTTGGTAGGAGATAAACCAAAGGGATGGGATTTGATCTTACCCCAGGCAGAATTCGCTTACAACAATTCTGTCAATAGAAGCACCGGTAGATCACCGTTCCAGATTGTGTATGGAAGTAGTCCTAGGACTGCTCCAGAATTGAGGAAGATGGACCAAGAGAAGAAGACAAGTGCTGAAGCTGAAGACTTTGCAGAACACATCAAGAATATGCATGAGAAGGTAAAAGAACACATTAACAAGATGAATATGCAGTATAAGGCTAAGGCAGATCAAAAGAGGAGGTATAAGGAGTTTCAGATTGGTGATGAAGTGATGGTCCACTTGAGGAAAGAAAGGTTTCCAGTAGGAACCTATAACAAATTGAAGATGAAGAAGTTCGGTCCCTGTAAAATTTTGAAGAGGCATGATTCAGGGAACGCATATGAGGTAGAGTTGCCAGATGGATTCAACATTTCCCCTGTGTTCAACATTGCAGATTTGATAGAATATCATGAGGGTGGCGCAGAGGAAGTACCAGCAATGGAACAGTGCGGTATTCCAGCACCTACTTCAGAAAAGGAGGAGATTGAAGAAATCTTGGATAGCCGTGTAGGAAGGAGTACCAGAAATAGGCAATATGAAGAATATCTGGTGAAGTGGAAAGGAAGGCCTGTGGAAGATTCATCCTGGTTGTCCAAGGCAGAGGTTGACCATTTGGGTTTTCCTCAACCATCTGAGAAGTGACGGAGTCACTTTTCAAATTACCCTGGGTGTCTGATGCAGGAGCATCCAGTGGTGTAAGGGCAATCCTACATCACCCAAAAATATATTTACTTTCATTTAGATTTTTTTGTAGATGTTTTTGCATTTCTGGATACCCTTTTCGTCGAAGAAGAATTCCCAACTTTCAGAACTGCTTTTCTGCTTTTTCTGCTCAACTGCTATTTTTAGCAGGTATGAATTTGAAGGCGTGAGGAGACAAAAATTTAAGGGAAGCTTCAGGACATAATAATAAACACTTTGGTGAAAGAATCAGATCAAGAGCATTTCCGGTTCAAAAGTTATTCAAGTTTCAATTTCTGCTTTTTGCCTTATGAAATCTTCGGAGCTAATTTTGAGGTACTTAGAGGCTCCGGATGGGCCTGAAAAATTGGCGGAATACGAAAGTGGTTAGCCTTTAGGCCCCACTTTCCGGCAAGAGATCTTCGCGAGAGCTTTCCGAAAAGGTATTATCATTGAAGATCTGACGGTTAGATCTTGAGTTAGGGCTTCCGAAAGTTGGTGCATAATTTGAATCCCGTTTTTGGCTCCAAACAAAGAAACGGGCTATTTATGGGCGAGTTACTGTTTCTTTTAGGCAGTTTTTGGGGAAAGAAGATCGCATGCTGCGAATAGGGGAATTTCTGTAGTTTCTTTCTGTAATTTGCATGTATTGCAAAACTCGAGGATTTGAGATCCTCTGCATGTAGGAATTTCATACTTTGAAAATAATAAGATTTGTTAGTTTTCTGTGTGATTTTCTGTGTTCGGGTTGCACCCTCATCAAGGTATCTTGAGGCAAGAGGATGAAATCATGAATGAATTTATAAATGATATCTTTCCCCCCGACCTTGAGAACAATTTGGTCCTTTATCCTTCAATAAAATGGCCTAATCACCCATATCAATAATTGGAAACACCTACCATACCACCACTTTAAAAAAATTACACATCACATAGGGAAAGTGATTTACATGTCAGACCTTAACGTAGGCACATAGAAAAAACTATTTATAACAAAAATGATGAGCCCATGCCACCTAATGATCCTCCATGCTATGAAAACAATGTTACCAATATAGCTATGAGCTTGGAACAATTCTATGGCCAAGATTTTAGGATTTTTAAAAAAGGACGTGATACAAAGAACGAACATGAAATCCATTCCCTTTTGGAGTAAATACTATTTGAAGTAAAGGTACACCCCCTTTACATAAAATATTTGTTCCATCATCCAAACCACACAACATACATGACCCTATCATAAATTTTTCTTACCTACTCCACATTCGTTGTTTGACACTAAGCATACACCTTAGGCACACTTTTACAATAAAGATTAATTACACTACCATCCATACAACAAGGAAGAGATACTAAACATGAAAGAACAAAAACAAATCCTATTGTATGTATCATAAAATATTTGTACACATTACCGATGAATGTCATGTTTTGAAGAAGAAATTGGAAGATTTAGACCCTTACAATGATAAATTTTAAACGATAATAGATTAAGTTGATGCATTCATTTTTCTCCTTGTCATGTGGTAGTGGTAGTGTCATACAATGCTCATTATCATACATGGGGGTATATAAATTAGGTTTAATGCAATTATATTTTATTTTATAGAGAGAATTTTTTTATCATTCATTGGGGCACATCTTTGTCCCTACACTTGGGGGGAAAGGATTATGTAGCCTTATGTTAGGTGCATTCCTTACTAAATTGGATCCCCTTTACATCTCCTTAAAATATTAACTATGTAGCAAGTACACTAATATTTTAAGAGGGGAATATAATACCCCACACATGTTTTGGTCCCGTTTTAGTGATGATATCATAGGGTAAAAGCAAAAGGTTGTGTCACACTTTATAAAGGACATGACCAAGGGTGATCCAACTTTTAAACTTGAGTCACAAAAAAGTGACATATATATTTTGAATTTTGAAATGACGTAAACTAGTAAGATATTTATTTTTTAGTATATTTTATGTTTGTATTTTTATTTTTTGAAATAAAAAAATATTTTAAACTAGTTTTTAAAAAATTAACACTATAATTTATTTGCTGATAAAATGCTGAAAAATGAAGTTCCACGGGACGTCAAAATTTTTATAGTAAATTTTATTCTTTTCCTTTCAAATTTTTGTGTGTATTTATAACTTGAAAATTTAGTCCATGGATATTTATTTTTCCAATTTTGATAAATATATATTTTTAAATAAATATTAAAATGTGTGTGAATCAAAAAATAGTTGTTTCCATCAGATGTCAACTTTCATATTAAATATTTATCTAAAATGGAAAAAAAATTATACCATCTTCAAATAGATTCTTATATCTAGTGCATCATATTTTTTTTCTATTTTTATAAGTTTTATTATTTTTCCTTAGCATAGTAATCAACCTAATATTTTTTGTTGATAAACTACTTTTAGTATAAATAAAAAATAAAATAAAAATAATAATTAAACTATAAAAATAAATATATTTTTGAAACCTACACTTATGGATCTACAAAAGGGTATTTTTATATGTTTAAAAAAATGTTATTTACATTAGGAGGAGTTATTGAAACTTCAATTTTTTCAAATAATTTTATATTTTTGGTAAATTGGACTCAAAGTGGTGCTCCATATATTTTTAGCCAACAATTTTAGTTGTGGAAGTATCTAGCTTAGCTAGAATGAATCTTACTAGATCATATTTTTGGCCAAAGTTGATTTCTAGTTACAAATTTACTTAAATTCAGTTATGCTGATATGTTGGTTGAAAGTGTTACACAACTTTGTGCTTTTATCCCATACATCTCCTAGAAAGTGTGATATTTTTTTTATTAAGAGTAAAACAGGTTTTGATGGGGCCTCAAAACCCAATACATATGGTTTTGAAGGGATCTGAAACCCTATCCAAATCAAGAAAGCTATGAATAGAAAAAAATCAGCAAATCATCGGTAGCCAAACAACAACAACCATCAAAGATCAGAAAGACAACAAAAGTTGCAAACAACTAACAAGAAGATAAGGGACCTTAAACCCTAACAACAAGGTTTTGATGGAAACAACCAACTGAACCAGTTAGGAAACAATGCAACCAGGATATAGCTTACCATCTTCTCAATAGCAACAATATTGAGCTAAAAAAATCTAGACTTCCCACCTCAATAGGCAAGCTAGAGAGAACAAAAAAAATTGATAACCATCCACCTCCTTGCAACTCCATCCCACGTGAAAATCCAACTATTTCTCCTCCTCAATAGGAAAGGGATCCCCTCTAATGGAGAGGAAGAAAAACAAATCCTTACCACCAAAGCTCACCCTCTCGTGCACACATGTGTTCCACCTCAATAGAAACAAGTAGTAAAGAAAAGAACTTCTCACCAAGTCTACAACAACCAACTCCACTTCTAAAGGAGAGGACTCCACATTAGAAGGAACAGTCTTCACCTCCATAGAAGATACCATCTGTAGAACCTAGAATAAAGAAATAACTTTGATAGAAAGGAAAGTCACATCCTCCTTTGGCGTGGTAAGATACTGGAGCTTGAAAGAAGAAACATCCATCAAAATTAAACACGACCATGATTGAGCCTTAAAAACAAACCATTGTAAAATCTCAACAAAAACATCATCAAATTTCTTAAGAAGAAAAATACCAGTCACCCATAAGCCAATACTAATCAGAACATAAATCATTAACTGAAAAACACTGAAATCATTCTGCCAATAAACAATAATTCCCCCTTTTTTCCTCATAAGATTCATAACCATAAAGGAGGCAAAAACAAATTCCATAAACCATAAATAATATTGGGTTAACAGAGAAGCCAATAGCTAGTCATTGGAAAAGCAATCAAAATGCAATAGCTTGCAATCCATGAAATTTTGTTGAGAGTACCCAGGAGGGCAAGGAGAAACAATGCAAAGAAGAGTCAGAGAAAAATCCAAAACAAGAAGCATACCATTTGCTCCAACATGTTAGTCAGCTCGCTAAAAATAGACCATTCCAATGAAAAAAACCCCACAAGGGACCCAAAGCACACATCAACAAGGCGTTCTTGTAGCTCAAAAGCATCCCAAGCAACCAAAAAAATGTGAGGAACGAAAAAAAAACACCAATGCAACCATCCACACCCCAACACCACAAAAAATCCAATAACCAACCATGGACAAAGTAGCAAAATCCCCACAACCTTCCATCCACGACATGCAATAGAGAAATACCAAGGGGAAAAGGGGAACAAAGAAGAGAAAAATCAATGAAAATGCCAACACAAGAAGCACATCATCCACCCCAACACACCAGTCAGAGCTAAAGATAGACTGTTCCACCAACAAAACCCCCACAAAGGGACCAAAGAATGCACCAACAAGGCTAATCTACAGCCCAAAAGAAGCTCAAGAATCCAAAAAAATGTGAGGAAGCCAAATAGAAACCCCACCCAAGCAACCAACCATAACCTAGCAACACAAAAAGAAGTTGAAACCAAAAAGCTACAATGAGAAATAGAAAAATTCCAAGAGGGCAAGGGGAAATGTAGAGAAGATTTAGGGACTAGGCAAAAATAAGAAGCTCACCATTTTCCCCAACATGTCGGTTAGAGATAAAGATATACCAAACCACTGAAAAAACCCCTGTAAGGAGCCCAAAGCACACACCAAAAAGGATTTCCTGCAATCGAAAAGAAAAAAAAGTGACCAACAAGAAGTGGAGAAGAAAACCACCAGCACCATCCATGCAACCAGCCGCAACCCAGAAACCCAACCACCCGCGAACGATAAAATAGTAAAGAACCATAAGCCATCCATCTGGTTCATCATTTGGATCAAGCTCTCTAGCTCCCTCTCCCTCTGAATAATTCAAACCCCCACTCACAACACTCTTCTTGCTCTCCATCAAGAAGATTGTGTGTATAGTAATATCATATGAAGTTTTTTTTTAAATGTGGCCTTCTAAATTTATGTTAATGTCTCCTTTATGGTGGTATTAGGCTTGATATTCCCTAAAAGTGTTAACTTTTCATGGAATTTGGTTTTCCATTTGGTTGCAATACTATATCTATTATTCCCTAAAATGTGATCCTTTGTTGCATAACTTGTCCTCTCTTAGTGGTCATGTCATGAATGATATTCCCTAAGGTGTGAGCTTTCATGTACTGAGAAATTCCTTTTTAATATCCATGAGGCACGTTTTATGGTGATGTTGTTTATAACACCCCCTGAGGTGTGGCTTTATGATATATTTCCCCTTGGACATTAAAATTTTATGCACCCCTTGAGGTGGGTTTTTTATTTCCCCTTAGACATTAATTTTTTTGCATCCCCTGAGGTGATTTATGTTCGCCCCCTTGGATGTTAAATTTTGTGCACCCCTTGAGGTGATTTTTTTCCCCTTGGACATTAAATTTAATGTGCTCCTTGAAGTGAAAATTTGTAAGATAGTCCATGGATATGACATAACATAGCTTACCGATTCATGAACTTGAGCACCCTCTTTAACATGTCCACCTAGCATAACACAACTTGGCTACCAATGTAGCCATTTCTATGTGAGTGCCTTAGCATAACATAGCTTTCCAGCCTTGTGGAACCTATCATATTGCATGGACACCTAACATAGTGCAACTTGCTAGCGAGTAGATCTATGTAACACATGAGTGGTTTTACATTCTTATGAGAGCATCCTATTGACTAACGATAGATTCAATGGATGACATTTGGTACTTGAGAAAAATTTAAGACTAAGGTTTCTTTGTCTTACCAACTCAAAGTATTTAGTACTAACCTTATGTTTATGTTTTATTTATGTTTGTTTTTTATGTTTATGTTGTATTTGTATAATGTTATATTATATTGCTTGTGTTCTGTTTTTGACATGTATGTTTTATGTTGACATGATACATTGCATACATGTGTATTCCTTTGTTCTTATGCTGGTTTACCATAGGATCTTGAATCTCAGGGGCTTGTGCACTCCCCCTAGATTCATTACCATCCTATCTCTTCAACATTTGGATAATTTACCCCTCTTGACATATTTTCTACTTTAGTGTGATTTTATGTGTAAGTTCATACTCTCACTAAAGTGGGGGCTAAATGTAGTGTCATAAATTATCACCCTTTCTAATCTCACACTATATTTTTATCCCTCCTATGTGCATGGAAATAATTATATTCCCAATTTCCTAAATTAAGCATTATGTGGCCCATTTTAATATTTATCAATAATAAAATCAAATTAGACATTTAACATTTTTCTCTTGACAATTTACACCCCATAAAATAGGGTTGGGAAAAGGGCACCTTTGGAAAATTTGTCCCCTTATTTTGGCAAAAAAATTAATATGTTGGAGTTGGCATTTTATTATTTGAATTTCAAATATCAAATGTCAACTATTTGAATTTTATTTGTGAGAAATTAGATTATTGTGTATAAATACCTAGTCATTTCACCATTTGACGATATCTAGCAAGAATTGGAATCAAAATCATTATCAAGAAATTATCATCAAATCAAGAGCAATAAAAGCATCATGTCAAGTTTTATGTGATTTTTTTTATGTTTATGGGTATGTGTAGGATCATCATGGAAAAAATAGTGCCTTAACTCGCAATAAAATTCAAAAAAATCAGAGTTAGGCAACTTGACATAAAAAAATGAATAAGTTATCTATATTATTTTAAAAGTATGTAAGAATAGAATTTGTAGCAAATTTAATGTATTTTCTAAACTGCTAGGTTTATTTAGAAAAAAAAAATGTATTTGGTGAAAATTTAAAATTTCAATATAGTAGTACTTAAATTTCAGGGAAAAAATAAGAAGTAGGTGTCTATCTGACCACCCTAACCACAATAAAATCATAATATTATTTTATATATAAGTAAAGGACTCAGGTCTCGATGTGATGCATATTTTTTGTAAATTTTTTCCAAGTAAATAATTAATTATGAATTTTTTATTAAAAATTTTTAAAATATAAAAACTCGTACGTCTAACCAGGTTGACTTGGTCAAAACTTCATGAAATTTTTTTTTTTTAATCCAATAGTATGAGAAGCATAGAATGTGACCCATGTTTTGGATTCAAAAAATGTGATACTATTTGAAAGCTATAGATTTTTTTCAATCAGGGCTTTACTCATAATTCAAATAGAAAATAAATAATAATAATTTATTAAATTCAAAATAAATTACAATTTATATTGGTGGAAATATGAGAATATCCTGTAAAAACCCTTTTTGTTTCATCAATTTTGGGTAAAATAAAAGTCATTAGCCACATGGGCCATCATATCACTTACATATCACCACTTTTTGGCCCATCATGATCCTCCACATACCTTTATGCATACATTTTTTTTATGAGGACTAACACTTATAGGTCTTAAAATAAATCCAATCCAAATTGCAATCAAGCCTTGAGGAGATGTGCATAACTTTAGTTCTTCAAGGAAATCATATTTGAGTGGTGAATTGTATCTAATTGTTTATTCATCATTCATTTTTTATTTACCCTCTATCCCTCAAAAGGGTAAGCTCTCTTTTTATCAATTTTTCAATTGTGGAGGTGAAAATGCCAACATAAGGTTTGATCAAGGCAAGCCCATAAATAGTGCAACCATTCCTCTCTCTTTGAATGTCCAAGTTCTAGATCTGAAGAGGATTGAAGGATGTTTCAAGACCTTTTCATCTTTATTTTGTTGAAACCCTAGAACCTGGAAAGATACAAAAACTCAATTATCTCAACGTTTAATGAAGATCCAATAGTAGGATCTGAAGAAGAAGAAGGCTCTAATTAGACACCTAGGGACTATGAAGATAGATTGAAAAATTAGTTACTTATATATAGGTTCCCTAGGAAATTTAGTCCTACAAATTTAGCTCCATATTTATATGAAAGATACACACAATTTTTCTTAGTCTATTTCTCAATACCAAATTTATTTGACTTTCTAGATTTGCTATTTTTACATCAAAGTAGTTTGTTTTCATTGTTAGCTAGTTGCATAATTTTATTTCATACAAAATCCATTTCAAATCCACCCCCTAAAAATAATTTGAAACACAAGGGCTATTTGACTCACCTTTCAGGTTGTAATTTAATCTTGTGCCCTTGCCCTGGCTTTGAATTCTAAATGATATGCACATGTAGAAATGACATGAAATCCTAAGGTGAAGTCCCAGGATTTCACTTTTCCTACTTACCTAAAGGGTTTGGACCCTTTCAAAACCCCTTTATCTAATAAGAAACATTACCTAATATATTATACTACTAAGTGAATAAAAAGTGAGTATTTTATTGGGAAAAGGATGAAGACCCTCTTCTCAACTATTTTGGATTGGATTAAAGATGGCCTTAAGAACCACTTGGATAAAAACCTATTCAAGAGAGCCAAAATAGTGGATAAATATTTAATCCAATGTTTATTTGTGGTGGTTGATGTGATTTGAATGATGATTAATAGAGTAATTTCTAAATGTAATGATCTAATTATAAAAACATGCAAATGCAATAGTCTATTATGATTCTTGATAAATTGGTCACAGAAAGGAAAAATTTAGATCCAAAAATACAAAGGGAAGACACAAAGGAACCTTGTATTAAAATTTCAAGAAAATATAACTAGTCTGGGGAAAATTATGCCCTAGAGTGTCCTCCTATTTTTCAAGAACTGATATCATAGTCCTAAGGCACCCAATTTTTAGTTGAACTACCTTCCAAGAATTATTGTTAGAACTTCATTTATTGGTGAGAAAATATAGATTCCATGACTTGACAACTTTGTGGTGTAGAGTGCATGAATGAAAAAGTAGCCTCCAATCTTCCTCCAATTCACTTCAGATCAACAGCTTGCACACATAAAAATGGAGGAAGGGTTGTGCCATATAGGGGCTTACCTAAGTCAAACCATGTGTTGGTATTTCTACTTCCATAATGACAAATTATGATACAAGATAACATATCATTGGATGGATAGAGGCTAATTGATAAATAACTAATGAATTGACAACCTGGTCCAACTCACCACTTAGATATAATCCCCTTGATGGATTGAAGTCACTATCATCACCTTCAAGGATCAATTGTTGCTTTATTTAACTTGATTTGATAACCTACAAGTGTTAGTACACATAAATAAAATGTATACAAAACATATGGGTCTATGTAGGATCATGAGGAGCCAAATAGTGGTGATTTAAAATAATGCAACATGAGGAAGTGAAAAGTGTTGAAGTCACATCTGAAATTTTGGTTGGGTTGGTGAAAAGTACATTTTTCTATGGTAAAACCAAAGAAAATTAGATATATGTTATTAACAAATACCATCTTTTAAAAAACTGGATATTTGTTAATAACGAATATTTGATATGAAAAAAGTCATATAAGCTTGAAACAGACATCTGATATCAATATCATATATCTATTAATAACAAATATCTGATACAAAAAAATTCATATAGGGTGATCCCACAATACTGGTTTACAATATTTGGGCAAACTAGACACTGAGCTAATTTTTTTTAACTAAATCTTCACTTTCACGCCCCTATAGCGGCTAAACCGTGAGGAATTTGAAGATACTGCAAACTAGTGATTTGTGACGTTTTTTCTATAGATTCCAAATATATCTTTTTCAAAAAAATTGGAATGAGATTGCACTTATTTTTCCATCTCCTCTAAAAACTAGTTTTTTTTTAAAACAACATTTTTAAGGAATGACTCTCACCATATACAACATAACATTTTTTGTATGAAGGATAATTTTTTTTTTTTTTTTCAAATTTAGATTTGTAACTATGATATCTAGTACTTTCATTTGGTTTCATAGTGTTTTATTAAATATTTTTTTCCTTAATCAAGTTTCGAAGTCAAACCAATTACAATTGAAATGTAGGCGGACTGTATACAACATAACATTTTATGTATGTATCAAAATTCAAATTTATTTATTTTAATGGATTGAGGACATCAATACTCAGCTTGAACATATTTTTTAAAATTTTATTTTAATAATCTGCTATTTTTCCACATGTGCAGAACAAAGAGCTTGATTTTCGGTGAAAAACCTATATTTAATCAAACTAAAAAAACACATACATAATAAAACCAAAACATATTAAAATTATATTCATTGGATAGCTCATTTTGGGGACTACCATGATCATTTCAAATAAATTTTAAATGAATACATTTGATCCCCTAAAGGGTAAATCACAAGTGATTCTTAATCAACATTTTGATAGGTGTAAAGGAGACTCCATTGTAGGTATGGTTTAAAACTAGTGGGGTTCTATTCAAGGGGTTTTGATCTAAGGTGGTTTGATGAAACCCTGTTCAATTGAAATCCTTAAAATGAGAAATTTTGAGGCTTAAATCATTATATTTTTTAAAAATATGTGATTTCAACAAAAAATAGAATCTCCCAAAAATTGTAAACCGGCTTTGTGGGATCACCCATCAGCTCGAAACAGACATCTGATATCAATATCAAATATCTTTTACTAGTTATATTTTAGATAACGTAACATCACTAATAGAATATCAATTTTTCATATATATATATGTTAATATATGGGTAAGTGTACCAAGATGGTTCCCAAAAAGGGGACTTAAGTGGACAACTTTTTCTGAAATCAAGAAATACCAACCTTGGACATGAAATTGAGGATACTTACACTCAAAATTTTGAGATGGAACAAAAGAAGGATTCAAGTGCTCTGAGTCTAATTTCTAAACTACTAATTTATTTTGAAAATGGTTGAGATTAAGGGGTTCAAATGAGGGATGTACACAAATTGGTGTTGTTTTTGTCAGAAAAACATAACATAGCAACTCTTGTACAACCCTCATACGGTGAACTTTTTTTTAGTTATTTTAAAATGACAATGGTCAGAAGTTAGCTAATAGTATGTAGTTGATGCATGATTTTTCTGATAATTTTTTAATGAATATTATATTTTTACTAATTTTCGAAGTGGACATTTCCTGAAAAATAGAATTTTGGCTGTGCTACCCCTACAAATTTTGGAAACAAATTGAATTTATTTTTATTTATTTTTTAAAAATTTGTAGAATGGAGTCTAGTTTCTAAAAATGTAATTTATTTGAAAAATTGATTAACGGTTAATTTATAATGAAAAAAATACCACATTGTTTTTTGGCAAAAAAAAGACATACAAATAAAATAAATTATGGATGAAAGGCTTAACATTTTCAGAAAGTGAAAAAAATTACATCATTGGATAGCTAAGAGAGAACCCAACATTACCCATGTGTTCAATTTTTTTGATATTGAACCATGTGCAATCCTGACGGTGAGCACAAACTCGATTATGTGAAATATGGTAGATTTTTTAAAAACACGTCTTTGGTCATTGGGAATGCCCTCCAAGCCTTTGGGTTGGTATTCCAGGGCAAATACCAAGCCTAAGGATTGGTAA
The DNA here is from genome assembly GCA_007115665.2 of Sequoiadendron giganteum. Classification (NCBI taxonomy): domain Eukaryota; kingdom Viridiplantae; phylum Streptophyta; class Pinopsida; order Cupressales; family Cupressaceae; genus Sequoiadendron; species Sequoiadendron giganteum. Next base: position 30,971,880 of record CM021109.1, on the reverse strand, counting down.
TTCCCAAAGCAAGATATAACATAAGCACGTTATATCTTAGTTTTGACATGTTTTGTGAATGCATTTTTTGCATTTTTTGAATGCATTGACAAAACGCGAGTGCATTATAACGTGCTCGCACTTTGGTCTACTTTGAAATTTTTTCTTCTTTTTTTCTTATCTCTTTCCTCTTGTTATCGTTCAGGGAAACTATATACATGAAATAAACATTTAAGTATAAGTTGACATTTACATATGGAAATTTACTTTCTTATACTTTAAGCTATATTTCATGTATATAGGCAGAATGTTTGAGAGTCGTTTTAGATCTCTAGGAGTTATAATTCAAATTCTAGTTTCTGGAAGATCTTAAAAATTTCAGACTTAGTCAAATTTCAGTAATCAGCATGTCAAATTTTAGTAATCAGGAGGTCAAATTTTAGTAGTTAACAAGTTCTATCATCTTTCTCTCACTCTCTCACTCTCTCTACTCTCTATCTCTCCACTCCCTCTCTCTCTCCCTTCCTCCCTCTCTCCCCTCTCTCTCTTCTAGTTTTTGAAAGATCTCATAAGTTTCAAACTTAGATAAATTTCAATAATCAGGAGGTCGAATTTCAGTAATCAAAAAATTGTATTATTTCTCTCTATCTCACTTATTTTTATCCCTTACACTCTAGACCTCTCTCTCACTATCTCTATCCCTCTTTTTGACTTTCTCTCCCTTGATCTCAATAAATCTCTCTCTATGTCTCTCTCTCCTTTGCCCTCTAATTCTCTCTATCTCACTTCTCTCTCCCTCTCTCCCACCTTCCCTCTCTACTTATCTCTATCTCCCTCCCTCTCTTTCTATACCTACCTACCTCTCCCTCCATCACACGCTACTATTCTCTTTATTTCTCTCTAGCCAACCTCTCTCTCACCTCCCTGTCTCTCCCTCCATACTTCTCTCTCCCTCTCTTCTTCCCTATCTACTCTCTACCTACCTCTACATCCATCAAACCTTACCACTCTCTCTACACCTCTCTACCTCCCTCCCTCATTCCACCTCTACTTCTCTCTATCTCGCCTCTCTCTCTACCTCTCCTTCCATCTCTACTTATTTTTATCTCCTCTCTCCCTCTCTCTACCTACCTCTCCTTCAACCACTCTTTATTTCTCTCTATCTCACCTCCCTCTCCCTCACTACATATCTCTCCCTCTCTCCCTCCCTCTCTACTTATCTATATCTCCCCTCTCCCTCTCTACCTAGCTCTCCATCCATCACAACCTACCACTCTCTCTCCATTACTCTCTATCTCACCTCCCACTCTCTCCATCCATACCTCTCCCTCTCCTTCCCTCTCTACTCTCTACCTCCCTAATCCTTCTCTACCTACTTCTCCATCCATCACTCCCTAACACTCTCTCTACACCTCTCTATCTTGCTTCTCTCCCTCCCTCCCTCATTCCCTCTCTACTCTCTCTCTACCTCTCCTTCCCTCTCTAATTATCTTTATCTCCCCTATCCCTCTCTCTCTCACTAGATGTCTCCCTCCCTACCTTTTCCCCTATCTAATCTCTATCTCTCCTCTCCCTCCCTCTACCTCTCTCTCTCACTCTCTCTCACTCCTCCCTTACCCTCTTTCTCTCTCACTCTCTCCTCTTTATCTCACCATTCTCTCTTTCCCTCTTTGTAACTCTCCACTTCTCTATATGTCACCATTCTCTCTCTACATATCTTTATCTCACCTATCCCTCTTTACCTCTCCCTTCCTCCCCTCTCTCACCCACCCTCCCTCCTTCCCTCTATCTCTATCTCTCTCTACTTCTCTCTATCTCACCTATCCCTCTCTAGCTGCATATCCCTCCATCACTCCCTACCACACTCTCTCTATTGCTCTCTATCTCACCTCTCTCTCACCTCCCTCTCTCCCCCTCCATACCTCTCCCTCTACTTCCCTCTCTACTCTCTATCTCCCTAATACCTCTCTAACCTACCTCTCCATCCATCACTCCCCACCACTCTCTCTATACCTCTCTATATCGATTCTCTCCCTCCCTTATTCTCTCTCTACTTCTCTCTACCTCTTTGTCTTTCTCTAATTATCTTTATCTCCCCTAGCCCTCTCTCTCTCTCACTCCTCCCTCACCCTCTTTCTCTCTCACTCTCTCCTCTCTATCTCACCATTCTCTCTTTCCCTCTCTATAACTCTCTCCTTCTCTATATGTCACCATTCTCTCTCTACTTATCTTTATCTCACATATCCATATTTACCTCTCCCTTCCTCCCCTCTCTCACCCACCCTCCCTCCTTCCCTCTATCTCTATCTCTCTCTACTTCTCTCTATCTCACCTATCCCTCTCTACCTGCATATCCCTCTATCACTCCCTACCACACTCTCTTTATTTCTCTCTATCTCACCTCTCTCTCACCTCCCTCTCTCTCCCTCCATACCTCTCCCTCCATCTATACTTCCTTATCTACTCTTTATCTCTCATGTATCTCTACCTCTCCTTCCCTCTCTACTTATCTTTATCTCCTCTTTCCCTCCCAACCTCTCTCTCTCTCCCCAATCCCTCCCTCCCCCTCTTTCTCTCTCCCCCTATGAGGGTTGAGGGTGTAAGGTTTAGTGTTTAAGGTATAGGGTTGAGGTTATAGGGCTAAGTGTCTATGGAATAGGGTTTAGGGTTTAGGATATTAGGTATAAAGTCGAGGGTATAGGGTATAGGGTATGGGGATGAGGGATGAGGGTTTAGGGTTTAAGGTATAGGGTTGAGGTTTGAGGGTTGAGGGATAGTGTTTAGGGTCAAGGGTATAAGGTTAAGTGTATAGGGTATATGGATTATGGTTTAGGATATTGGGTATATAGTTGAGGGTATTGGGTTGAAGATATTAGGTTTAGGTTTTAGGATTTATGTACAAGTTTAAGGGTTGAGGGTTGAGGGTATGAGCTTAAGTGTATAGGGTATAGGGATTAGGGTTTAGGGTGTAGGGTTAAGGGTTATAAGGTATAGGGTTAGGACTTTAGATTGTAGGGTTTTCCATTTAAGTATAGGGTTGAGGGATGTTGTTTATGGTTTAGGGTATAAGGTTGAGGGTGTAGGGTAAAGAGATGAGGCTTGAGGGTGTAGGGTTTAGGGTTTAAGCTATAGGGTTGTGGGTTGAGGGATAGTGTTCAAGGTTGAGGGTATAGGGCTAAGTGTATACGGTATAGGGATCAGTGTTTAGAATAATGGGTATAGGGTTGAGGGTATAGGGCTAAGTGTATAGGTTATAGGGATTAGGTTTTAGAATAATGGGTATAGGGTTGAGGGTATTGGGTTTCAGGTTGAGGTTTAGGGTTTAGGGTTTAGTGTACAAGGTTTAATGTAGGGTTTAGGGTTTAAGTATAGGGTTGGGGGATGATGTTCAGGGCTTAGGCTATAAGGTTGAGGGTATAGGGTATTAGGGTTTAGGATTTAGGGTTTAGGGTTTAGGGTTTTAGGGTTTAGGGTTTAGGGTTTAGGGTTTAGGGTTTAGGGTTTAGGATAAGGGTATAAGGTATAAGGATGAGGGTTGAGGTATACCATTCAAGGTTGGGGGTGTAGGATTAACTGTACAGAGTATAGGGATTAGGGTTTAGAATATTCGATATAGGGTTGAGGGTATTGGGTTTAGGGTTGAGGGTTTAGCATTCAAAGTTTAGGGTTCAAGGTTTAAGGTAGGATTTAGTGTTTAATTATAGGGTTAAGGGTTCGGGGATAATGTTTTTAGGTATAGGGTTCAAATAGGCCACTACATTGCCAATTTCACTGAATTGGCAAGCTAGTGGGCCCACTAGCTTGGCAACCTAACTTTCCTGTTTGAAAAAATGGGTCCAAGAAATGGGGTCAATCGGTGATGTAAATCACTGAGAGACCCCATTTCTTGGACCCATTTTTTTAAACAGGCCACTACATTTCCAATTTCACTAAATTGGCAAGCTAGTGGGCCCACTAGCTTGATTTTTGAAAGTGAATAACCTAACTTGTCCTGTTTGAAAAAATGGGTCCAAGAAATGGGGTCTCCTAATGATGTAAATCACTTGGAGACCCCATTTCTTGGACCCATTTTTTTTCAAACAGGCCACTACATTGCCAATTTCACTGAATTGGCAAGCTAGTGGGCCCACTAGCTTGGCAATTTGGTGAAATTGGCAACCTAACTTGCCTATTTGAAAAAATGAGTCAAAGAAATGGGGTCTCTCGGTGATGTAAATCACTGAGAGACCCCATCTCTTGGACCCATTTTCTTGGACCCATTTTTTCAAACATGCCACTACATTTCCAATTTGGTGAAATTGGCAACCTAACTTGTCTTGTTTGAAAGAATGGGTCCAAGAAATGGGGTCTCCTGGTGATTTACATTACCGAGAGACCCCATTTCTTGGACCCATTTTTCCAAGCAAGCCACTACATTGCCAATTTCACTGAATTGGCAAGCCAGTGGACTCACTAGCTTGGGAATTCAGTGAAATTGGCAACCTAACTTGCCTATTTGAAGAAATGGGCCCAAGAAATGGGGTCTCTTGGTCATTTACATCACCGAGAGACCGCATTTCTTGGACCCATTTTTTTCAAACAGGCCATTACATTGCCAATTTCACTAAATTGGCAAGCTAGTGGGCCCACTAGCTTGGCAATTCGGTGAAATTGGCAACCTAATTTTCCTGTTTGAAAAAATGGGTCCAAGAAATGGGGTCTCTCGGTGATTTACATCACTAAAAGACCCCATTTCTTGGACTCATTTTTTCAAATAGGCCACTACATTTCCAATTTCACTAAATTGGCAACCTAACTTGTCCTGTTTCAAAAAATTGGTCCAAGAAATGGGGTTTCCCAGTGATTTACATCACCGAGAGACCCCATTTCTTAGACCCGTTTTTTTCAAACATGCCACTACATTGCCAATTTCATTGAATTGGCAAGCTAGTGGGCCTACTAGCTTGGCAATTCGGTGAAATTGGCAACCTAACTTGCCTGTAAAAAAAGGGTTCGAGAAATGGGGTCTCTCGGTGATGTAAATCACCGAGAGACCCCATTTCTTAGACCCATTTTTTCAAATATGCCACTACATTTCCAATTTCACTAAATTGGCAAGCTAGTGGGCCCATTACCTTGCTAATTTGGTGAAACTGGCAACCTAACTAGTCTTCTTTGAAAAAATGGGTCCAAGAAATGGGGTGACCCCATTTCATGGACCCATTTTTTCAAACAAGACTAGTTAGGTTGCCAATTTCACTCAATTGACAAGCCAGTGGGCCCACTAACTTGGAAATTTAGTGAAATTGGCAACCTAACTTGCCTATTTGAAGAAATGGGCCCAATAAATGGGGTCTCCTAGTGATTTACATCACTAAGAGACCCCATTTCTTGGACCCATTTTTTCAAATAGGCCACTACTTTTCCATTTTCACTGAATTGGCAAGCTAGTGGGCCCACTATTAACAACCTAACTTGCCTTGTTTGAAAAAATGGGTCCAGAAAATGGGGTCTCTAGAAATGGGGTTTCAAACAGGCCACTACATTTCCAATTTCACTGAATTGGAAAGTTAGTGGGCCCACTAGCTTGACAATTCAGTGAAATTAGCAAACCTAACTTGCTTAACCCTCTACCCTCTACCCTCTATTTGTCTCCCACTCACTCACTCCCTATCTCTCTATCAAGTCTCTCCCTCCTACCCCCTCTACCTCTATCACATCTCTCTCCCACTCACTCACTCCTTTTATTTCTCCCCCCTCTACCCTGTACCCTTAACTCCCTACCCTCTATCTCTCTCCAACTCCCTCCCTCTCTCTCAATCACTCTCTCTATCTCTCCTCTCTACCCTTAACCCTAAACCCTAAACCCTAAACCCTTAACCCTTAAACCCTCTACTCTCTACCTCTCCCACTCCCTCCATCTCTATCTCTATCTCTATCTCTTTCTCAATTCTCTCCCTCCTACTCCCTCTCCCTCTCCCTCTCTCAAGTCTCTCTCTCTCTCTGTCTCACTCCTATCTCTCTCCCCTCTACCCTTTATGCTCTATCTCTCTCACACTCCCTACCTCTCTCTCTCACAAATATCTTCCTCACACCCCCTCTCCCTCTCTTAGGTCTCTCTCTCTTAGTCACTCCCTCTATATCTCTCCCCTCTACCCTTAACCCTAGACCCTAAATCCTTAACCCTTAAACACTAAACCCTTAAATCCTCTACCATATACCCTTAACCCTCCCTCCCTCTATCTCTCTCCCACTCCCTCCCCCTCTCTCTCTATCAAGTCTCACCCTCTTACCCCCTCTCCCTCTCTCAAGTATCTCTCTCTCTCTCACTCACCCACTCTATATCTCTCCCACTCCCTCCTGCCTCCTCTCCCTCTCTCAGGTCTATCTCTCTCAGTCACTCTCTTTCTCTCTCCCCTCTACCCTTAACCCTACCTCCCTCTCCCTCCCTCCCACTCCCTTCCTCTCTCTCTCTCTCTCTCTCTCTCAAGTCTCTCCCTCCTACCTCCTCTCCCTCTCTCAAGTCTCTCACTCACTCACTCACCCCCTCTATCTCTCTCCCCTCTACTCTAAACCATCTACCCTATACCCTTACCTCTTAAACCCTTAACCCTCTACCCTTAACCCTAAACCCTTAAACTCTATACCCTCTACCCTCTACCCTTAAACTATCTACCCTCTACCCTCTACCCTTAAACTCTCTACCCTCTACCCTTAACCCTTAACCCTCCCTCCCTCTATCTCTCTCCCACTCTCTCTCACTCTCTCTCTCAACCCTATCCCTCCTACCTCCTCTCCCTCTCTTAGGTCTCTCTCTCTCTCATTCACTCCCTCTATCTCTCTCTCCTCTACCCTTTACCATAAACCCTAAACCCTTAACCCTTAAACCCTCTACCCTCTACCCTTAACCCCCCTCCCTCTATCTCTCTCCCACTCCCTCCTTCCCTCTCTCTCTCAAGTCTCTCCCTCCTATCCCCTCTCCCT